>JAZHPH010000709.1:0-25987 GCA_037356405.1 Nasonia oneida | reverse complement strand
ACAGGTTGTACTTCTAAATACTTAAACTCATAAATACTTCAAAATTGATAAAATAGTTGCCTATATATGTGCTATCATAATAATAAGTTCTTACGAGAATAATTGTGAACTTAGGCTAAAGAAGCCATCGAAAGGCGCTCCCTGGTGAAATAAGTCACGGGAGAAACGCAGAAAGAAAGTAAGGTGGCTGTACAACCGGTCCAAGCCCACGAAGAGTGGCAAGGACAAACGGGCCTACAGAGCGGAGCAAGAGGAATATAAGAAGGAGATCGAAAAGGCCGGGATGGAGGGTTGGAAGCAATACTGCAAAAGCCGAAGCACGTTATCAGACACGGACAAGCTGTGCAGTGTCCTGCAAAACCCGAAGAAGCCACTGACAGACTTGATCGGATTAGTTACAGGGGACTGGGCAAAGAATGGACAGGAGGCCCTAGAGGTCCTGATAAAAACCCACTTTCCAGACTTCAGGGAAGGGGCGAGGTCAGAGGCCGTTTAGCTGATGGCCTGCGGAAAGGACTGAAGACTGGCAAAACGGGTAACAGACAAGGCAAGTATAAGGTGGGCTATAGGGACGTTCAAGCCCTACAAGGCGGCAGGTCCGGACGATATTTTCCTGGCTCTGCTGCAGCAGGGCATAAACGTATTAGTCCCAGCCTCGGAGAAATTGAACCGGGCCTGTCTGGCACTGGGATATGTGCCGGAAGAATGGGGGCAGGCGAGGGTGGCTTTCCTGCCCAAACCAGGTAAGACACATCACGCGGTCGCAAGGGACTTCAGGCCAATCAGTATGACCTCGTTTTTACTCAAAACCCTGAAAAGGCTGGTTGACAGATATATTAAGGAGTCATCACTAGTAGAAGCGCCGCTGCCGAGCAAGCAGCATGCCTACCAGACAGAAAAGTCAGTGGACACAGCGTTGGTGGACGCGGTTAGCTTCATTCAAAAGGGCATGAAAAACAGGGGTTTGGTATTGGTGGCTTTCCTAGACATCGAAGGGGCTTTCAATTACACAACCGACGAGGCGATTTTAGCAGGAATGGAGGAGCACGCAATACCAGCAACTGTCGCCAGGTGAATGAGCGTTATCCTGAGGACCAGGGTGATAGTGGCTGCCTGGGAAGCATACTCTTGCAAAGGAGTGGTGAGGAAGGGATGCCCACAAGGAGGGCTGCTGTCACCGACACTATGGTGCCTGGTGGTGGACACCTTGCTCTGCATCCTGAACGAGGCTGGTATAAACGCACAGGCATATGCAGACGACATCGTCATCCTGATAAGGGGGGACGACGAGGACGTGCTAGCAGGTCTAATGCAGTTTGCACTAGACCTGGTGGAGAAATGGTGTAATAAAGTAAAACTGGGGGTTAACCACAACAAATCCAACTCTATGGAGTTCCCCTGAAATTGGTAAGGGAGGTCAAATACCTAGGAGTCACTCTCGACGCCAGACTCAGCTGGGGGAAACGTATCAAAAATAAATGCGAGAAATCGATAGGCACCTTATGGGCCGACAGGAGGGCTTTTGGCAATACCTGGGGTCTATAACCGGATAAAGAGAAATGGCTATATGATGCAATCATTAAACCAAGACTCACTCATGGAGCACTGGTATGGGGCCGCAAATGTGAGTTTAAAACTCACACAGGAACACTAGACAGGATGCAAAGATTGGTTATGATAGGAATCACGAGATCCATGCGAACTACACTTACGGTCGCTATGGAAAGACTGTTGGAACTCCCTCCACTAGGCAAGGTAATAAGGGCAAATGCGTGCAGGACGTTCTGCAGAATAGCGGAATCAACGAACTGTTCGGATTTCAAGGAATGGGCACTTCTGGAACAAGTAATGCCGCTAATGGAAGAAAGAGGTTGTTACAGAATGGCGGAAAAAATGTATTTCTCTAAGCCGTTCTCGATCATAATCCCAGAAAGTGAAGAAGAATGGAAAATGGGTTCACATGAACTCGTCGAAAACAGTGTGGTGTGGTTTACTGATGGCTAAAAAAACGAGAACGGTGTAGGAGCAGGTGCCTGGGAAAAGGGGGACACACAAGAAATTGTGTGCTTACTCGACCACTATTCTACGGTATTCCAGGCAGAAATCAGGGCCATTATAGAAGCTGCTAAATGGCTGTTGAAGAGAGGCACAGGACAAAGAACTGTAAGCTTCTGCTCGGATAGCAGGACAGCTCTCATGGCGCTAGACAGTATCAGTATCTCCTCAAAAGAGGTACTGAGGTGCAGACAGGCGCTGGAATCACTGGCAGAATATAACGCGGTGAGACTGGTGTGGGTACCGGAACACTCCGGTGTGGTGGGTAAAGAAAAGGCGGACAGGTTAGCGGGTAGGGGCGCAGACGGCATTCGAGCAAGAAGGTGCGCAGTTGCTGTTCCAACCTGTAAGGTTAATAGAGCAATTAAAAACTGGCTCAACTCGCAACTGAGCGACAAATGGACCAATGCCAATGGGCAAAGACAGGCTAGGACTCTGATGGGCAGCAGCCCACCTGAGGAGTGGCTGCGGACCATTAGGGGCCTAAGCAGGAATAGGTTGAGGCTGGCCGTTGGCTGGCTGACGGGACATTAAAGGGTAGGATACCACCTGTGGAACCTGAGACTCCGGGAGCTGCAGGTGGTGCGAGCATGAAACAGAGACCACCTCCCGCTGTGTGAATGCCCAGCTTTCGCAGGGACAAGACAGAGGGTGTGGGGGCTTCCCATGTTGGGGTTACAGGAGCTAAGGTTAAAAAACTTGGCAGCAATTTATCGAGTTGCCAAAGCTATAAACAAGGGTTCACATAGTAATTTCTTATGGTACAGGAGACACAGCACAATGGGCTTTGCCTGAGTGCGCGACCGGCACGCCCCCGTGCAGGCGCCGCCACACTTCACCTCCGCCCAATATGACTATGATTATGACTAGGTGCTACCATCCCGATGGTAGTACGGAAAATGGGGGCTAATATCTAGGAAATTAATAATTTCTAATAATTTTATTAAACAAAAAATAATAAAAAAACAATATTTCTTTGGCGTTAGCCCCCATGTTCCGTACTACTATCCGGATGGTAGCACCTATATAGGCAACCATTTCATCAATTTTGAAGTATTTAAGAGTATAAGTATTTAGAAGTACAACCTGTTGAAAATAATGACGTTATAAAAGGTTCCAATTTGTAGCAACAAATGACGTCATCTAATGACGTCATTTAACGTCATTTAACATCATTTAATGATGTCAGTCAATGACGTCATAAAACGACGTCATTATTTTCAACAGGGTGAACTACATGATCGATAAACGGCTCATACCAAATGAGTTTCATGATTTTTATAGAGAACTTATAAAAATATTAAAATAAAACTTCATTAATTAATATCAATTGTTGTTCAATTCATTATTCACGCTCGGGCGACACCGCGACAGACCTCACTCTATCGTCCTAGATCCAACACTTTCGCCCTTATATCGAAATATGCTATTGTGTATGGTATAGGCTTATTTTTCTGTAGAGTTTGTATGGTATCTTCACCGCGAGAATCTAAACTGTACTACTCTTTGTCACAAAAACGTGAACTGCACTACTCTTCGCCGCAAAAATCTGAACTGCACTACTCTTTGCCGCAAAATTTGAACTGCACTACTCTACTACTGAGAATTTCGCATATGCACGCTGAGGTTACTGAATTTTGTTCAAATTCTATTTATTAGTGCGTTAATATTTTTATTTGAAACTTGGCACAGTGATAGATATTTATAAAAGAAAGGGCTCTTTATTTAATTAAAGATTAAAATTATGAAATTAACTCTTGGTTTTTATATTCAATTGCATTTGTTTAGATTCAAGCCATTTTCTGCCGTGCACTTGTTTAGTCGACTCGGTCAGTAAAAGTTAGGATTCGGACCTCCTTAACAAAATATGATGACTAAGACATGTTAACTGCGAGCGAAGCGAGCGTATTTTGCTAGTTATAATTGCAATACTAAGATACAGATTGGTGAAAATGGACACAAAACTTATAGTTGCCAACATTTCATCTTGTAAAAGGTATTTTTAAACTGATTTTATATCCTTTCAATCCGATTTATTAAAGTCGACAAGAAATGACCTTGACATCATCGATATGGGGTTGCTAATGTATCGCGGTTGTTTAGAAGGGCGTATCTCTGCAGTGGTTTCAATAAAACCGTCTGCAGTGGTTTCAATAAAACTCGGCCGCGGCTAAAAGAAGACCGTATCTCAGCCGCTGTTGCAATAAGGCCATATCTCACTTGAAGAAAGACATATCCGGCTGCGGCTTGATAAAAGCCATATCTCAGCGCGAGCTTATTTTCGGAACTTTTCTGTATCAATAATTTAGTAGAGTTTATCACTCGTAGTAAATTATAAGCAGGTTTGAATGAATTTATCTCCACAAGTTAACTGATCAAATACTGAACTTTATTAGTCGACGTTTCGGAGTATCCCCGACAGACATGTTTGCAACACGAGCTGCGAGACGAGTCAGCAATAAGAGCCCGCAGAGCTGTACTACGATGCATAGCATGCGCTTGTATAGTAGGCATCAGCTCAATGGTTACAGCTCTTGCTTGTTAATCTCGGGGTCCGCGGTTAAAGTCCGCGTCTACTTTATCGCTCTCCGACTCGCCTCCTCCGACTTGACTCCTCATCGGCCTAAGCCTTCCTTCTCAAGATGCTGAAATAATTTATGAAAGTTGACTCTAATGTAGCACAAAAAAAAATGGTTAAAAAATCAGTTTTAAAGGATTTCTTACTAATTGCAACGTGTAAAGATGCGTACAATCAAGTAGCTAACCAGCTAGTTAGTGTTATTTATGTACATTTAAGGATATTTAAAAACTAATTAAAATTTGTGTGATTTACAATAGTAAGAAAAAATCAATGTGTGATCGTAAAAGAGAGCTTTGCGAGTGGCCCAAGGGATGTAGAGAGGAAGAGAACCGCGCAGATCATAACGAGCGTAATCCTGAATGATGAATAAATCTTATGCTGAGACTTACAAAATAATGTATAGAGTAGAGAAGGATGAAAACACAAAGCGTATAATAATAAAACTACACCTCAACGAATAGTAATGTTATTAACTTGTGACTAATATTATACCATACATTATGGTCGTGGTGCAGTAGTGTTAGTGTCGAAATCAGAAGTGATGCTACGACGTCGGTGTGTGACGTGTGTGTTTTTAAGCAGTCTCCGCTCGCCGCGATCTCGCTCGCGGATCAGCTACTTGCAGATACTTATTTACACTTAGTGCTGTTAAGTGACGAAGTTCCTGGATAAATTATTTAGAAACATTATATAAGAATTACACAGAGCCAGTAAAAAGAAGATCCAGAAACTTCGACGCTTAACTAAGCCTCGAAGGAATGTACCCGAAACCAAAACAAACTTCTCCTCCCTCGGCTGAAGCGCGCGTGCACAGCCGACGCTGCAGTTTAGCCGTTGACCATAGTATTAGGCCCATAAGGCCTAATGAGTAAGACAAAGAGCGCGGCTAGGCTGAAGTAAAAAGAGAGGAGAAGTAAGTACCCCGCGTGGGAGAAAGCTTCGACTCTCTCTCAAGCATCACCTCCCCCGAAACGACACTCCAGGGTGTGCGCTCCTAGAGAAAGGACGCTAATTTTAAGAGTTTAGATTTTGAGTAATTTGCCTTTGAGAAATTCAATAAGTTTTGTTTCATTTGAGTGTCTAATTTAATTTGTGTTTTGATAAGTTAATAATAAACATCACTGCAATCCATGTGTTGAGTTTTGGAAAATAAGTCATTTAGAATATAACCAATTTTGAGCCATCGTCCGTTTTGCTAAAACATCTTGCCAAAAAGGAGATCTAAACACCGCAATCTTTTCCGAGCAGTCATCCCAGTTTTCTGAGCATCCTTTCGGGTTAAATTATTTCTCAAATTTCCAGAAGTCCACAGAACAAAGTAAGTACCATTTAATTCAATATTTCTGAACTTTGACAATTCGGTTAAATCAAACAGTTCTGCCTCGACAAATTAGTGTTCTCACAGATCTCCCCCGTATGGGAGAGTAGCTAAGCGCCCACGTTTTAATAATATTTTATTGTTAGTTGGTGGAATTGGTTCTATCCTAACAAAACTGGGGGTTCGTCCGGGATCTGCTTACCTTTTGTTGCTTGCAAAACTGTTTAGTTTTCTGTGTTTAAAATAATTTTTTTTGTGAGTGAGTGAACATATAAAAAAAAAAGATCCCAATTAAGTGCGCGTAAATACGAAAAATATTAAAAAGTCATAAGTGCGACAAAGAGAGAAACGAGAGAATATAAAAAGCAAGAGCATTGATAGGAGTTTGAAATTCGAGACGCGCGCGCGCGCAAGCACACAAAGACGCCGTGACGTCACTGCAGCCACATATCGGGTGGGACGCGCAGTAACGTCAATGATTTTAAAATAATTTTTTTTTATTATTTCTTGTGACTTACAATTAATAAGTTCGGACGTTTTACTAGTAAAAAAAAATCATTAAGACCCAGTGGATATTAGGAGAGGTACCCAAATAAGACGAAACGCAATAATGTTACACAATATCTTTTCTTACACCAGCAATTTTCTTTACACACTCAATGCACAAGCAGTTTGATGAGTCCTGCCACACAACAAATACACATAAAAGTTCATTATAAGTACTTTGATATTACACACAAAGAGTAGAATCAAGATTTTGAAAATTGGCATCGCATTCTAGTCATACACCAACAATCTACAATATACCTCCGTAGTTTGATATCACAAATTATTGTTCACTAACCAGTACACAGAGAGACGCATAAAACAGTAACTTCCAAAACATTTACACATAGAATCACACCAATTTTCATTCAACAATTTTTTTGCATTACATTTTGATTGCCGACACTTGACTCCAAAAACAGGCACAGTCGTACATTTTACACTCTAATTCAGAACTAACAAAAAAAAAAACAAAACACAAATTCTAATTGACACCATTCGCCTTGACACTCTGTATTTAACTAAAATTACACTTGTAACACTGCACTATTTCTCTTGAATACAGAACACACGTAGGGGTGGGCCCGTTAGGACACTGCTCGTGCTCCAAAATAACCGAAACACCCAGAATCTGGTCGACGAGTAGCACTAGAGTGCACTGGCAAGTGATTGCCAGAAGTCGGGCCAGGGCCTTGACGAGGCTGCTGCGTAGAATCTTGGACTCCGGCTTTCGCAGGAGAAAGTCTGGGCTCTTGCACTCGAACAGCTAACTTGGGTGTTGACACGCCTATTGAAAACCTGTAAATACCAAAAATAATTAATTTCATGCGTATTTGTACCCCAGATAATAATTAATACCGTATTTTGATCACTGAGCGAGGAAACACCCATGACGTCATGCAGATTCAGCACTGTCCTCCTTGATCTTGAGGATGTTTGTAAGAAAATTCAAGCTGCTGCTGACTGCCACGAAAGCTGAAAAGAAAGACAAAACAAGTTTACACAAAGCAACAGTTGTCGGGTTGTTTGCAAGAAATTTAATATTTATTTAATAAAAAAAAAACTTATCTGAGTCAGCTGATAGAGTTGCAGCTGCGACATTGAGAACAATCCTGGGCCCGAACTTTGACCTTTGCAGGAACACCGTGATAGCACGCAGACGCACTTTTGATCGAACGATACGAGACGACACGCACGGTTCACCTTTTGCAAAACAATTAGCAATAATTTGAAGGCGAAAAGTACACGCGACGCAACACGAGGCAACAGCTGACGCAAACTCGACTAGGGAGTTTGACTGTAGCGAGAAGTTAGGCGCCGAGCGGTGCCACACCCAAGCTAGTGACTATAGACTCGAGAACGGGCGGACGCCATTTTGAGAGCGGCGGAGCGCGCGCGAATATTTGAATTCGAATATTGGACTTCGAGACTTTTCAAGAGAATTATTGTAAAGTAAATTCAGTAATTAAACAATTAAATTATTGCTACTGTATTTAGACCGGATTAACGAAAACAAGGGCGTGTCCATTGGAATTAAATTATTTCCTTACGACTTTGAAATATTACGTGACAGTTTGAGACCATTCAGAAACAATAGTTTTTTTTTGCATAATAGGGCTTTTACATAAATATAAATAATCTTTACGTTTAAGGCTATTATTCAAACATTATATGTTAATAATTATAGGCGAATTAATTTCGAAAACACTATTTAGAGGAAATTCATTCACATAATCGATAACAACAAATGGTCATCTATTATTTTTAAATAAATAAATTAATTTTGATTTATACAAAATAATTAGAATAATTAAATTTTCTTTTCGGGAATTTTTGCGAAGAAAAGAAATCACGTAAATATTTTAATTGAATTTACAAAACCGGACATCACTCTTAATTTAAATTTGACTTAAATTTTGACAGAGGACACGACACAAATTTTCTTTTTCCCATTAAAAAAAAAAATAAAAAAAATGCACGATTTGACGACTCTCGTTGGATAAGCCTTTAGTATAGACATATACTCGTGACACTTAATATTAATTTAGTATTAATATTTTATTACAATATTTTATTGACTACTGGTTTTAGTATTAATCATCATCACCATTTATTATTATTTATCAAACCCCACAATAATTAAACGAAAATTAACTATCAAAAATCCCACAATTTCGTTTACGTTACCCCTTAATATACTTCAATTATCTATACCTATATACTATTATCTATACCCACATCATAAAATTTTAATTACAATAATAATAATAACATATGACAAATATAATATTGGGATTGTGAGGAGAGGAAATAAGGCTTTAATAAAATAGTGGCACGGAATTACAGACTCTCTATAAAGCAAGAACGTTTAGAAGCATTTAGAGAACTATCTAGAGGATTATTTAGAATTTTCTACGACAATTAAGAGGCAGTAAATCTATTCAAAATGACAGACGAGACCGGCAATAGGACGGGTGAAAACACAGGAGCAGACTTGGCCACCACCATGGCCAATAGTTTCATGCTTATGAGTTGCGTAAGCGGCATACCAAGCTTTGACGGGAAACACACCAAGTTAAGGGACTACATACAAGCTTTGAAGAATGCAAATGAACTTGTAACTGAGGCAATACGACCACAATGTGTGCGAAATGTGCTGCAGAGAATAACCGGAGCAGCAAAGAAGAGTCTCAACAACAAAACCATAACAACAGTAGAAGACTTAATTAAACATTTAAAGCAGAGATTTGGTCCAGGCAGCGACTTTAGTTATTATAACACACGTATCCAGACGGTCAAGATGAGGCAAGGAGACACTGTAGGAGATTTTTATGACGAATTGAACGTTTTACTGAGCAGCGCCAGGAATGCATTGAAACAAGAAAAGGGAAGTGACAACCTTGACGCGATGATGGAACCATTGGAGATGCTGGCAGTCGATATATACATAAGGGGATTACCAGCTAACTTATCGGAAAGTGTGGACTTATGCAAACCAAAGAATCTACGAGAAGCATACGAAGAGGCTGTGCGACTAGAAACACGCATGGAAGCCAGGATCATACCGGACTCCAGGCCACGAGTGAATCGAAGTTATTATAATACAGATAGAAGGGATAGTTATAATAATGGATACCGCAATGAAGGTGTCGGATATAATAATAGAGTCGGATATAACAATGAAGAACACAGAAATCAAGATAGATATGACAACAGAAATCGCAGATTATAGGATATATGCCTGAAGAAGAAGAATGTGCAGGATATGTCGAGGAGGAAGAAGATTATGCAAGATACGACAACGAAGATGAAGACTATGTAGGCTACGTCAATGAGCCTGATCAACGCCAACGAGAATTCCAAGATAACCATATGAGGAACAATTATAACCGAAATAACTACAACCAAAATGGTTATCAAGGTTATCAGAGAGAAAATGGTAGTGGCAACAATTACAATAGAGGAGGATACCAGCGGGGGTATAACAACAGCAATAGACAAGGAGGGAGCAATTGGCCGTCGTGGAATAGAAACTATGGTCAAAGAAGCCAAAGGCAAATTTTTAATCACGAAAATGGACGTCGTGAAAATTATCAACCTAGTGGGCCGGATAGACGAGAGAATTACAATAATTATCCCAATAACTGGAGAAACGACAATGCAAGAAACTATCAACAAAACGAAAACGAACGAGAGAATTTAAACTCTCAAAGGGCTCGTCATGGAGAAAGAATGACGAGCCAGGAACAGAACCAACAACCTATCCAGAAAACACAGCAGAATGTGGACTACCAGAAATATCAACAACAAACACAGGGTTACAATCAAGGCAGGCAGAACCCAAATCAGAGCGGCCAGAAAAACCAGGTGCAGCAAAAGGCACCAGTGATGGCAATAATGACAAGGGAACAGGAACTTCCAATATATGGACAGCCGACTGCAAGGGAACTGAAGAGTTTAATTGGGAAAATGATGAACCAACAGCAATAAAAGTACACATACCACAAGGAACCACGAAACCTTGGTTAACATTCATGATAGACAATGGAGAAAGTGTAAATCTAATCAAATTAAGTTTCATACACGATGACATGCCAATAAATATGAAAGGTGTGAGGAATCTTGGAGGAATAACCACGGGAACAGTACCGACTCTAGGAGCAGTTTATTTGCTTATCAGAAATACACCAGTGAAATTCCACATAGTGACAGGCGATTTTCCGACACCACACGACGGACTATTAGGAAGAAATTATTTAAAGAAGGAAGAGGCTGTCATTTCTTATTTTAACATCGGTCTAATGGTAGGCGGAGACGTGATGCACCCAATGCCATTTCTGGGACAAGAAAAAGAATACAGAGAGAAGAGAAAAAGGGCACATAATTCTTACAAACCCAGCAACGTGCTACAACTCGAAGACAAGAAAGACGATAAAGAAGCACCTGTAACAGATGTATACAAAACTGAGAAGACACCAGCAAGCTGTAAGAATCAATCTAATCAGAAGTGAATTAAAAGAAGGATACATACCCAGAATCGATGTAGGGGATGAAAATGTATTTTTGGGAGAAGGAGTAGTAGTTAACGACAACAACACCTGCAAAATGATGGCAATTAATACGAGTGAAGAAGACGTCATGATAGAGGTCGATGCCAAAGAATTAATACCATTTGACACGGAGCCAAATTTTCTAGAAGAAACAGACAGCGAATTTAATGGTGAAGTTATAGTGGACAGAATTAAGAGGCTAGAAAAGGTGAAAGAATCAATTAGAAGAAGTCACTTGAATCAAGAAGAACTAAAAATAGTGGACCGTATAATAGAAGATTATTTAGATAGATTTTTATTACCAGGAGACAAGTTACCGCGCACAGATATGATCCAGCACCACATACATTTAGAGGACGACATACCTATAAACACGAAACAATATAGGCATCCTCCGAAACACAAGCAAGTCGTCAGAGAGAGTGTGGAGAAGAAATTGCGAGATAAAATGGAGGATGGTAATCGACTTTCGCGAAATCAATAAAAAGACAATCAGAGACGCCTACCCTCTGCCTAACATTACCGACATCATGGACCAATTAGGTGGAGCAACATACTTTTCGATTTTCGACCTTGCAAGTGGATTCGAGCAGATACCAATGGCACCAGAAGACTGTTACAAGGCAGCATTGACAACCCTCAACGGACATTATGAGTATACACGTTTACCAGAAGGTCTGAAGAACGCAACAGCGACATTTCAACGCTTAATGGAAAAGGCACTTAGAGGTTTGCAAAACATAGAGATGTTAGTATATTTAGATGATATTATAGTCTA
This sequence comes from Nasonia oneida, assembly GCA_037356405.1. Classification (NCBI taxonomy): domain Eukaryota; kingdom Metazoa; phylum Arthropoda; class Insecta; order Hymenoptera; family Pteromalidae; genus Nasonia; species Nasonia oneida. Next base: position 14,159 of record JAZHPH010000709.1, on the reverse strand, counting down.
CAGCAAGGACTTGCAAGAACACGAACAGCGAATTAGGCATATGATGGATAGACTAAGGCTCGCCAAACTGGTACTGCAGCCAGATAAAATTGAATTTTTTAGACGAGAAGTAGGATTCCTAGGGCACATAATAAGTTCCAGAGGAATTGAACGAAATCCGGAAAAGGTGGAAGCAATAACAAAGTTACCCACACCAAAGACAGCAAAGAATGTAAGAACGCTACTAGGAATGTTTGGATACTACAGGAAGTACATTAAGGACTTTGCGAAGATAGCTAAGCCTCTAAATGACCTGCTCAAGAAAAACGTAAAATTTGAATGGACAGAAGATTGCGAGAAAAGCTACCAGATATTGAAAGATTGCCTTGTAAGAGAACCCATATTACAATTCCCAGACTTCAACAAGGAGTTCACACTGACCACTGATGCGTCAGATTACGCAATAGGAGCAGTATTAAGCCAAGAAAAGGACAGCTTCGATCACCCAGTATAATATTTGTCTAGAGCGCTCAACAAAGCCGAGAGAAATTATTCAACCACGGAGAAAGAATGCCTCGCAGTACTTTACGCCTTGCACCAGTTTAGACCTTATTTATTGTGCAGAAAATTTACACTAGTTAGTGACCACGAACCACTAAACTGGATGCACAGCAGAAAAGACCCAGGCCAAAGACTCATGAGGTGGATGTTCAGATTCACCGGGTACGAGTACACTTTTAAGTATAAACCAGGAAAGCTGAATAAAAACGCAGATGCACTATCACGGAATCCACCAGAAATGGCTGAAGAAGAGATCAACAAAAATCTACCTAGTATCAAAATAATGGTAATAGAAGAAAAACAAAGTAAACAAGAAAAGGCGGCAGCAAGTGTAGCAAAACCAGCCAAGGGAATTGTGCAACCACGCACCAGGATACAATCAACAGGCGACATAGCAAATAAACCTAGAGGAAGAGGAAGACCCATAGGAGCCAAAACCAATAAAGAGGCACCAAAGTTCGAGCATAGCGTGATAGCTCAAAGAACTAGAGCAAGATGCACACAAGTACAGAGTCCAGTGGGACAGTACATCAAACAAGGAGCAATACCCAGAGTACCCAAACCCGTTGCATCAAGAAAAGCCACAAAACCAGGAAAACCAGTGACAGCTAAACCCACAGCTGAAACATCGACTGAAGCGTCAACAGCAGAAACTTGCTCCATTCAGCTGAAGGAAATCCCAGAAAGTTCAACCGATGCAGACTCCGATACATCGATGACAGTCAACCCATCTAGACGATCGTGGTTATCTTCGACAACCCACGAAGACACCGACTCAGAGAAGCCACCGATACCAGACCCAAGGTATAGTGGACTACGACAAGAAGACACAGAGACGACGGAAGAAGAAACAGAAAATGACGAAGTATTTTCTTTAGAAGGAAACCAAGATAAAACTATAAGCAACATTGCAATAGAGGTCAGCGCAATAGAAGGATCCAACACAGAAGAAAGTTCCGAAGACGAATCAATTAAGAACCTATCAGTAAAGACGACTCTAACTAGGGAAGAGGTAGAAGAAGCAAGCAGAAAATTTGAAGAGAGTATGAAATGGATAAAGACACCAATACCACAGAATCAGGGACAGAAATTGCGATACAGCTACAGATACCCTCACACTTTTCAGATGATGATGAAGTAGCAGATGAAGTACGTGAAGCAATCTACACATCCGACCCACGGTTTCAAACAGAAGAAGAAATAGATATAGATAATGTATGGAGAAAAAGCGTGCAGAAATTAATAAAAAGAGCACGACAAAAGCTACAGGAGACCACAAGAGAAGAAAACTCAGGAAACGACTCCGACGTCGAAAGCCTGGCTAACATAATTATGCCGCCGCCAAGGAAAACATTATCTGTGACCCCGACGATAACAAGTGGTAGCCCTACAGCCAAGAGCACACCACAAAATAAGACGAAAGCACGCAGGAAATTAGGAGTATTAAGTGAAATAGAAGCAGAAGCTGGATCTATAATAGACATAAGATTTTCAAAACCGCCTGAAATAACAATGCCTTTTCTCCTGCCTACACCACCAGACCTAGAGCCACTAAACAAAGACTACACTCCAACAGAAAATGATCATGAATCGGAAGATGCCCCAACACACATAACATTCAAGAAGATTCCCCAGAACATAATCACCGTAAGAGAATGCATCACGCACAGAAGAGATAACATTGTTGACTTTCTATCGGCAGACTGCGACAACACTTGGCCAGTAACCAGATTATTAGTAGAAATCGGAGCCATAGACTTAACGAAAATCAAGAGTAAAAAGCCAAAGATAGGCCAAATCCTAGTCACGCCATTCAAAAAACATCACTTATTTACAGCAATAATAAAAGACAAATGCTTCAACGTAATAAAAATAGAAAATTTAAACAAGGGACTTCGGAATCTAAAAGAAACACTCATCAATAAAAAAATTACAAGTTTCCGAATAGCGAGAAAAGGAGACATATTAGACCAATTATAATCACCACTGATTTTAGACGTACTCTACAAACATTTTCACGGAAGCAGAATAAGAGTGACAATGTGTTATGGAAAAGCACAAGTACCAGCTGAAAAACACAGAAAGGAAATAATTAGCCATCTTCACGACAGTCTAACAGGAGGACACAAGGGAATCAATCAAACTTACCAGAAAATAAGAGAACGATATTATTGGCCAGGAATGAGTAACGACGTTCAAGACTACATTCGAAGATGTGCAGAATGTCAAGAGCAGAAAATAGAGAGATTCAAAACTAGAGAGCCGATGATAATAACCGATACACCGATAGAGGTTTTTGACAAAGTATCGATCAACACAGTAAGAAAACTTAAGATGACCCCGAGAGGAAATTGCCATCTATTGACAATGCAATGCAACCTAACCAAATATTTAATAGCCATACCCATCAAAAATCTCAACGCCACAACAATAGCAGATGCATTGGCAAAGTATCTCATTTGTCAATTTGGGGCTCCGAGAGCCATACTCTCCGACAGAGGAACCAGTTTTCTGTCAAAAATAGTGGAATCATTATTGAAATTGTTCAAAATAAACCATTTAACGACGTCTGGATATAGACCTCAGACGAATGGGTCACTGGAAAGAAACCACGCCCCACTTATAGAGTTCATTAGAATATACTCCGAAAGGTATGACGATTGGGACCATTTAACACCATTTGCAACATTCACTTACAACACTAGTGTACACGCAGCAACTAATTTCACCCCTTTTGAACTCGTTTACGGGCGAATAGCGCGTTTCCCTTTGGGAATACCATCCGACGAAAAACTAAAAACCTACAATGTTTACATGCGCGACCTAGTATTAAGGTTAGAAGAAATGAAAATTTTAGCAGGCGAAACCCAAATAGCGAATAAAATTAAAACAAAGGACAGGTATGACGAGAAAGTCAGAGCCTTTAAGGGTAGAGTAGGCGGATACGCGAGACTAATAAATAAACCCCGTGTAAGCAAATTTGATGTATATAGGAATAAACCATTGAGAATAATCGAATTCTTAGGTAGGAAAAATGTCCTTCTAGAGTACCCGAAAGGAAAGCGCATACGAAAACATATAGATAAATTGAAAGCCGTAGAGGATAAGTCCGACAACGAGGATTCAGACTCTTTCAACTAATCGATAACCATGTTACAGAATGAAAATTTTAAAAATAATAATAATATTATTTAATCTACTCAACGTGAGGAGATGCGAACCCATGTACCAGATAGAACCCCTAAACCCCAACCCCGGAATATACTTCGAGAAGCTGAACGTGATCAGGATCAAAAAGGCGACGTGGAAGCTCAACATCTACATTGACGTCGAAGACTTTATGCAGACGCACAACGCAACGGACTCGTACAAAGAAATATTCGAGATCTGCAAGAAAGTAATGGAAGAAAGAAAATGCAGACACACCCTAGCCATTGACCTACTGCAAATAAAAGAACAAGAATTAGCAAAGACCCAAGAAAAGATAAAAGAGACAATAGCAAGTCTAGGACACACACAGTACTCCACAGCACGAATTCCAAGAAGCATCAGGACAAAGAGACTAGTACCACTAGGCATAATTGGAAGTATAAGTAGCAGTTTGTTCGGACTCGTGACTAACGACGAAGTGGACAACATAAATAAAAATATAGACCAGCTCTTCCAGGACCAAAGCAAAATGGTTCATTTACTAGACGAGAATTCCCACATAATCTCAGCAAAATTTGAGGAATTATACAACATAACCAGCAACCACCAGAAAGTGTTGCAAGGATTCGAAAAAGAATTATCAAAGACGATCAAAACAATACTACGAGAAAAAGATCAAATGAAGTACCAAGTTGAAGTAGTAATATACGTTAAACGACTAGAATCGACATTGGACCATGTGATTAAAAGTAATGAGAAATTACTAGAAATCCTACGAAAATTAAAAGAAGGAAAAGTACACCCAGACCTTATGAAACAGGACATGGTTCAACAAATGAACATGGATGTAAAAAGAATGAGTCAAGATTTAGAATTTCCACCTCCACTAGAGCACATGAGAGCCGAAGAATTAGCCAGAATATCAGAAATTGACGCCATTCACCAGAATGGGCGAACATTAGCAGTGCTACATCTACCTCTAGTAGATCGCATGCCTTATCAATTGTACAAGATGCACCCTATTAACATACCACAAAACATGAAAAATGAAACGATGGGACAAGCCTTCATAAGACCATCACATGAATACATCGCCATTAGCTACGATCATACCAGATACATGAAATTCAATGAGGACCAAAGACAAATGTGCATTAAAACACACTATGCAGACATATGCCCAATACTAGGAGCACTCAGGAATGTCCCAGAATCAAGGGACTGTGAAATAACATTGCTCTTGAACCCCAGTCAAAAGGCCATTACACAATGCGATATACGATACAGACTGAGCGAAGAAACTCAGTGGACGTACCTAAATTATGACAAATCATGGCTCTATTCAACAATTCGACCAGAAATACTAAACATCATTTGCCAAGACAAACATGAAAACAAGGTCACGATAAAAGACGCAGGAATCGTTCACATAGCACCAATATGCATAGGAACAACGGCTGAGGCGACCATCACCGGAGAAGTTACCAGGAACGCCGAGTTTACCTACGTGTACAAACCAGAAATAAACTTAAAAATAACAGATATTTACCCCCTACTGAATCAAGAAGACACCAGTTTAGAAGTGCACAGCTCAGAAAACATAGATGTGCTAGAACCAAATATGGCCAACAATGACGGAAGGCCATTGCATGAAATAGTCAGCAAACTAAGAGAAATAGGCGAACATAAACGACAAAACTACAGCACAAACACAGTACTATATGGAAGCATGACCGCCCAATTAATAAAAGTAACGATAATAATAATTATCATCATAAAGATGAAGTGTCTAAGAAAATGGCGCTGCCCAAAGAATAAGAAGCGCAGAAACCCATCACCGAGAATAAACGCCAAAAGACGAAAGACCGAAACACAAGATGAGGAAATCGAACTCGAAGACATTCTAGGCAACCATAAAAACCACGCAATCCTGCGACTAGACCGCGAAAACCCTAAAACGAACGCGCAATCGACAACAAAGAAATTTGCACTACCCAAACAAGAAGCAGAATGCTCATGAGTGAATGAAATTCAATTTTTGAATTTCCAGGACGCTTGTACATAGCAAAACAATGCTTAACCAATCAAAATTTTTTTTCTCTTTAACATGATTAATGTAATCTATTTGCAGACAAAGGAATACACAATGGACTTTAGACCAAGAACAAACATTTCAATGTTCTGCGGTGTAGACTTACCACTATCAAACATAATAAGAGAATTTGAAAGAGTAGGAGAACCCCAGAATGCCCGTGTAGAAAAACACAAATATGAACGAGAGACCAAAAAGATAACGCTATCTTTCAACTCAGAAAGAGAGATACCAAAGCATATGAACTCAGATCCCTATTAGCCAAGCACAATAAATTAAAGAGGAACAGCAAGAGAGCAGCACCATACTAAACTCCCATGATAACCACAGGACCAAAAACAGCAATCGGAGATTTGATAGACCTCACTCCAAAAGAAGAACCAACAGTTAGATCTGAAGTACACGTGGTTAATCAACCATCAACACCTCAACCAGTCAGGAACAGACTGTTCTGCCTACTGCCTTGGGACGGCAATGATAGAGAGAAAGACGAAATGTTCTTCAGACATTTCGCCCAGTTTGGGACACTAGCATACTATGAAACAGTCAGAGACAAAAAGGGACGTTTGTCATACGGATACGTGCAATACTTCACACAAGAAGACACCAAAGCCGCCAAGGAAGAGAGTGACCCAATGTACAAAACAACATTTGCCGAACCGCGAAGACTACCACGTGCAGCGCAAGGAACCGCAAATACTAAATTCCATGAAAGATGCAAACGGATGATAGAAGTAGAAATATACAACTTACATGAAATAACATGCAAAAAGCAAATAGCTTGGACCCAAGACAATGTCAGTGAAGACCCACTGAGCAAGTTACAGACACTATAGGAGACAATTATGGAATTAAAAGAAAAAATAGCAAAACTGGAAAATCAAAAGGAAAACAACCGACATCCACCAACACCCAGGACAAATAGAGTGAGCCATGAAAGACCCAAGACCCCCTGACCTATATGAAAATGATAGCAATATGAGCATAGAATAAGACAGATAAATTTACATTTTGCGACCGTGTTATATAACCATAATAAACAATAGTTAGGACCAATGACCCTGTATGAATGAATGAATGAATTCATGAACGAAAATACATCGCATGAATTAAAATAACCAAACGCATAACATATAAGTATCATACCACTCTCTTTGAATTATTTTCAGATACGGACCAAGTTTTGAAAAATATCGTCACCTCAATCGTCTTCGACGATGTTTTGGACCATCTCACAATCTGTTTTGACCCCGCGGGAAAACTCCCTATGGTAATGAAGCTATTGAACAGTTATGGACTAAACAACACCGTCACGTTTGAAATTATTCCAAGAGGACCACACCATGACTCAGCGAGATTAACTATTAAGTACAGAACACGGACAAGCGCGACGAGACTCAGAAGCGACTATAAGACATCCAGAACATAGGACAGGATGACAGTAGAACAGAGAGTAGAAGCACCGACTGATTCGGACAGTTCAGACACAGACGACGAACATAGCAGCAGCGACAGCAGTACCACTGACGGAACCGACGGAACGGACAACACTAGCGACACTCCTGAAAGCGACGCTAACGTCAAAAATTACGAAATTATTTTAAATTCAGACGAAGATGTCCCACAGCAAGACAATGACAATAACGAAGACAACATGAACAACGACAATGACCACATCCCAGACATCAATGACGACAATTACGGCAGTAATGACATCGACAATGCAGACAACAACGATATCAACAGCGACGACAATGTCAATGATAACGGCTACCCCTTGCAGTACAATCCCCAAAACAACGTGGAATTACTCAAGATGAACCTGACGGACGCTTATACGATAACAGCTATATACAGAGGAGACACAATTGACGCAGAGGCATTGTTCAGACAGTACGGACCATGCCACACAGAATACTACATGTCCACGACAGACGACACTAAAGCCATATCGACATGGTACCAGTTAGACAGACATGCACGGAAAGTAATAAATCTGTACAGACAATATATACAACGGACAGACGAGGACGTGCAAGGACTTCGACGGCAAGAACGAGAACAGGGACCACCGACAACAGAATACGTTAGATCGGACGATACTATTTGTGTACGATTACCACGGACAGTAAGCAAACAAGAACTGACGGAAATATTTGCAACATTTGGAGAAATAGCTGACATACGACGCATCAAACCGAACGACGAAGACGAACGTTATACAGCATTTATACAATACAGACACAAGGACAGCGCATACAAAGCAGTAACAGAAACTGACAATACATACTTACCGAAATGGGCTTATAATCGAAGACAACGGACGACAAAACCAGCGACGATACAGGAAAATGCACAGGACTTCATAAAATACGGAGAAGCAATACACATAGAGTTAACGAACGGAAAAAAGGAGAATAATGAAAAGGTAGGATACGTTATTTACAAGGACAAAATAGACGCCATCGACGCCAAACTAAACGGACCACGAAAATACAAAATTGACTGGAAGTTAACGCCACAGACTACTGAGACACTATTACATTTTACATGCGGAGACCAAATACCGATACAGAGTTTTACAGACCACACACGCGACTGCACCTCAACTACACTACGACGACGGCTACAAGACGAAAAAAGTACAACCGCAGCACCAGCACAGCAACAGATGAGACCGACATCACAAACGCCACAACCGAGTACCAGCAGACAAGCCGACGAGAGACAGAATGCCGACACAGCAGGGACAGCAACGCAGTCAGCAATAGCACCAGTCTCAGCACACAGAGCCTTATACATCGGCTACAGCTCATCAAGTGATGAAGAGTTAAATGAAGTAGAAATAGCCAGATCAATACGACAACGACAACTGACCATAGACAATAGACAACATCAAAATGAGAGAGCAGATGAGGCAGAAGCACCAGCGAGGCACGAGGACGAAGCAGCTAATGAGTTACGACAAGAACTGGACAAAATTGACTTCAAGAAGATATTAGACGTTAGTTTTTAAGTGACGTAAGTTAGATTTAAGAAACCAAGAGTGCCATAAAAGTTTTGTAGTCAATAAAAGATGCAGAACATAAGTATTATTGAACCAAGTTACCACTATTGTCATCTAATAAATAAGATACTGTTTTGTACTACCTTTCATAAAAAAAAGAGAGAACATTTTTTTGTTCACTGACCAATTGACCTACATCCAAACAATACACCTTAATATAATATAAATATTAAACTATAGGAACTAATATCATATATAATATAAACGAAAGCGAATCTACTTACTAACACAAATGAAATATAGTATTAGCATAATATACAGTAGCAGGTTAGGACATATATTTAGATTAATATTAGGCAACATTAACAGTAATAGTTAAATTTATACAGTAAGGTTAAAGTGTACCAGAACATCATCAACGACATGTGTGACAGCAAGGTGAAACCAAAACAAATTAGAAGGTAGGACAAAACTAAAGAGAATAGATTACCCAAGGTAGAACGATCCATCCAAACCAATCATCCCACACAAGCAAAAGGTGATGCATTTGCAGAAATCTCATGTACCAATAAGGTACAAAGAAAGCACAATTGCCGGTTGCGTACCAGGAGCTTCCAGAATTATTTTCTCAATAAAAGCAGACCTGACTGTGAGACCTCTATATGAATGCTCTCGACATTCAAAGAGAAAGGTTATGTTTTCTCTTCTTAATCAAGCGCCGCAAAAGACCTGAAAAAGCTTGATCCTGCCCAAATTCCAAAAAAAAAAAAAGAAAAAAAACCTTCCAAGATACCTCATACAACTCATTACCCAAAATGCATCTCACAACACCGAAATTAAATCAGTAAATAGCAGGTTAGAACTTTAACCTCATAGGACAATTCGTTACTCAGTTTTGGTTTCTCGTTGTGTAACCGGTGTCTGACCATTTACCCTTATATGTGTGTGTTTGTCGAGGACGACAAACGTCTGCAAGGGGGGGAGGATGTTAAGTGACGAAGTTCCTGGATAAATTATTTAGAAACATTATATAAGAATTACACAGAGCCAGTAAAAAGAAGATCCAGAAACTTCGACGCTTAACTAAACCTCGAAGGAATGTGCCCGAAACCAAAACAAACTTCTCCTCCCTCGGCTGAAGCGCGCGTGCACAGCCGACGCTGCAGTTTAGCCGTTGACCATAGTATTAGGCCCATAAGGCCTAATGAGTAAGACAAAGAGCGCGGCTAGGCTGAAGTAAAAAGAGAGGAGAAGTAAGTACCCCGCGTGGGAGAAAGCTTCGACTCTCTCTCAAGCATCACCTCCCCCGAAACGACACTCCAGGGTGTGCGCTCCTAGAGAAAGGACGCTAATTTGTAGGTTTCAGTGCCGCATTCTGTTTCGTACAGTAGGATTCTGTCCTTCAGATAGTCGTCCATCATCCTCCTGATGTAGGTGGGCACCTTTAGCTTTTCAAGCGCTTCATGGATCTTCGTCCAGTTTGCAGTGTTGAATGCGTTTTTGACATCCAAAGTAATGATTGCACAGTACTTCTTTGTTCCGCCCTTCCACCGCTTTCCACTTATGGCTGATCGGGCTGTGTTTACTACTAGGCCGATCGCGTCCAGAGTATTCCACTTTCGAAAGCCATACTGCTGTTCGGCAAGCCCCCTGGTCTCTTCAATTATACACTCCATCCTGTTGCTGATCATGCGCTCCAATATTTTCTCTTGTGTGTCCATCATACATAATGGTCTGTACGATGTCTCCCTCCGGGCGATTCGTTACCCTTAGGTAACAACACGAGTCGCTGCTTTTTCCAGTTTGTCGAGAATATCCCTTCTTTGAGGCATGCATTGTAGAGGCCAACAAATTCTTCAGGTTTAGCCTCGATGGCATGCTTCAGCGCTACATTTGGTATGCCGTCAGGGCCTGGAGCCTTCTTGTTTTCTACCCTCTTGCATGCTGCGAGTAGTTCCTCAACTGTGATTGGAGGTATATCTTCTTCCCGCACTTCCTCTGCTATAACATAAGGTGCGTCCAGCTAACTTGGGAAAAGCGCTGTTACTACCCTAGCGCCTCTGGATACTTTAGTGTAGGTATATAGCTTCCTTTGAGTGTCCTCATAACTGTCTTGTAGGGCCTGCCCCATGGATCCTTATTGACCTCTTCTAGCAGCTCCTTATGACATCTCTGCTTGCTTTCGCTGATGCTCTTCTTGAGGATGCACTTGGCTTCTTTCATTCTTCTGCTGTATTTTTATCTTCTACAGCTTCGCTTCCAATACCGGTTCGGTAAAACTTTTTCCTTGCCCGTTGCTCCAGCCTTCGTGCTCGGTGGCAGGCGGAACGCGCTGATCTGATCTTCTCGTCCCACCAATATACTGGTGCCCATCTTTGATTGGGCACTTTTCTTGGCATCAGCTCACGGACGTACTGACAGAGAAGGTCCTGGGCTGTCACACAGTGGTTCAGGTTTAACTGTACTATCCTCATCCTCTTTGCTTTGTGGCTTTTACTGCCGCTTGATAAGCTGGGCAATCATAGCTACCTGCGGCATGGTCACTTTTCTCTACGTCGTCCTTTCCTCTGCAGAGAATGCAGCTGGGCTGGTTTGTGCAGCTTTTCGCTACATGCCCCACTGAGACGCATTTGTAGCAGCAACGGCTTCTGTCATGCTGCTCTATGCAGTTTGTAGCAATATGGCCGAGGCCCAGGCATTTATAACAACTGAGCGGGCGGGTATCTCGCTTTATTGCTCTTATTCGGCAGATGACCCACCCTATCTTTATCTTCTCACCCTTGACAAACTTCTGAGCTATCTTGGGACCGACAGAGCGGAGTTTGTATGTATGTACGTATGTATGTATGTATCTATCTATTTATGTACGTATGTGTCGACCAAATTTTGTCGGCATCATAACTCTGGAACAGGTTAATATAATAAGCTGAAATTTAGCATGTAATTCATCTATGCTGTTACTTAGAACTCATTAAATCTTGAAGACAATTGATTGACTCATTCAAAATTAATTAGTATGTTCGACTTTTTGAAAAAAAAACAAAAATTTGCTTTTTCAAAATTTGTTTCCACCATAACTCAGGATCGGATCGATATGATAAGCTGAAATTTAGTATGCAATTTGACTACGTCCCAACTTAAAATTGATAAAAGTTTAAGAACGATTGACTGACTCGTTTTGATTTTATTGATATATCTAATTTTTGCTATTTCAAATTCTGTAACCATCACAAATTTGAAACAGAAGCTTTAGGAATGTATACAAATTATATATATTTAAAAAAGTTGTCTGGATATTAACATAAAATTTGTCACTTTTTAAAGTGTTTAAACAATTTTTGTTGATTATTTTCAGAAAACTTTTTTAAATAATATTTTTTTGTAAAACCCCACACTCATCTGGAAAGTATGTGTTTGAAGCATATCTATTAGTAAAAAAGTGCCCTTTGAAGCCCAAATCATAAGTAAGTCTGCGGTAGCTGAAAAATGGAAAATGGGAATTCTGAATTTTGGTCTTCAACGAAATGTCAGACCTGATAATATGGCACACATAAACATGGTTTTATGTTTCTGACATTATACCTGAATATATTTAATAGTTTAATTAATTTTTTAAACAATTTGGGAAAAATATAAACAAAAAATTGAATTTTTCATTTTTTGACAATTTAAGGTGTATCCGTCCCCTTAATTACTAATGTATTTACATTCGTATAAACTTTCATTTTTATTAACATTTTCTTTAATTATTAAATGCCTAATGTTGTATATTCGGTACAATTTTATGTAGCTAATTTAATGACATACCTTGAAAAAATTCATACATTTCTAAAACTGGAACATATTTTTTTAGGCTGTCCAAATCAAAAAATTTTCCCCAAGGTATAAGACTTTGATCCCCAATATCAAAACTTTGCCAATGGAATAAATTTCCTGTGAAAAAAAAATAGATGCATTATAAAAAATACACAATTATATTATACCAGAAATTAATAATGTATAGGAAAATGCTCCCAGCACTACCATTTTTTCTTATGTGTTTATTGTATTTTACACTTCTTAACTGACATGTTTGATAAGCCACTCATATTAATTATTGTCCAACGTCACGGACGAGCTCAAGACTCTACGATGACTGCACGAGTTTGTACGGGCGAAGGCGCATTGTTAGTAGTAGGGTCACGATTATTCTAATGACCTTTTAACGGCTAATTACAGAGGGACCGCGATAAAAGTAACTCGCGGTGGCCTCTCAAGTTGGTCATTAAAAAACCCAAATTAAAGTAGGTATATTCAGATTGTTAGTGACCATGCTGTAAAAATAACATCTTACTTTCCCTTTTATCGGTCTCAGGTAAATTATGATTTCAGATGTGAGGAGACCTTGAATTTTTCTTAGGGCGAACCAAATGGAATCGTCCGAACCGAGTGACGCCCAAAGGACGAAGTTGACAGCTGGCAACACGACAACGCAGAACCACAGCAAACGAGCAAGCAGACAACCTCGAAATCAAAGGTTAGACCGCTTGGCCGGTAAAAGTTTAGCGGGCCGAACGGCCCACAGCTAATACAAGATGGAACCCGCGGCCATGTATGTAAGCGCGCAGGCAAAATAAAACGCCACTATGAACGTAACCGCTTCCCTAACAAAAATAATGTACAGATCTCTGCACATTATTTTCGTAAGTGTCCAGCGAAAAGAGATAATAGCACAAATAATTATCTGCAAAATAAAACCATTCTCAAAATGTCAAAGGTAGGCAAGTATAAAGTGGTTTTTATTTGTTACTAGGAATGAAGCCGCGCTTCGCGCGCACTTGATTCTATCTCTGTCTAATAACACTGGTAGAAAATCTATTATAAGTGTTGGGCGGCACACTAACGTCTGCTAATATTTTATAAGCATGTAACATGTTACTAAATCCCTCAAAACTATTTTTTAATAAATATATTAATAATGCTCAATGTCGTCATCATTGGTATTCGAATTTGAAGAAAAGTTCAGTATAAGAGTCAGTTGGTTTGTCTATCATTTCAATGTCATTTATTTACATTATAAAAAAGCTATACAACTGAAATTTTACACAGATACTTATTATGCTACCTAGAAAACATGTAACCTACATGATTATGATTTAACTGTTTTCATTCATATTTTACATCGAGGCCCATATGAATTTTTTAATTTAGCGTATCAAATTTTGCTTGTAGAAAGTTAGACAAAAACTACCATCTCTAGCACATTGTATTTCTGATTTCCAGTGTATTTTTACATGAAAAAAGTGATAAGTATTTTAGCTTTTTTGTCAAGGCATTAATTAGAATTTTGACTTTTAACAGTTGTAAGAGTTATCGAATGAGAAAAAATGC
>JAZHPH010000708.1:0-25995 GCA_037356405.1 Nasonia oneida | reverse complement strand
TACATAGGGATTATTGTTGAGAAAGGTTTTTAAATCAATATAAAATTATTTTCCGTGAATAATGAACAGTGTTATTACAGACAGAGACTCTATCATATCTCAGAAACACGAAGTTACCACCAGATGGTGTATATACATATACATCAATAATATTTTTCAATTACTAGTAAGACAATGCGGTCCGATTGACGAAATTCAGTAGTCCCGCATAATCATTTCTGGTACATAGTTAACGATCTTAAATCATCTGCCGGAATATCGTACTACATTTATTAGATTATAAAATATACAATGAAAGTGAGAATAATTGCATTGAAAGGAAATATTTTTATTTCAATAAAAACTTATGTCCCGCATATAAACCCGGTGTGAAATGTATAATCTGACTTGCCATATTACCTGATCGGCAGAGGCGCCGCCAGCGGCGCGATAGTATTTTTCTTTACGAATGTCTGTCTGCAAGACCATCTATTCCATATAGGCTCAAATAGTCTTCCACCTCCTTCAGTATGTATTAATTCATCAGCACCTTAGTGGTAACTTTAAGAAATAAAATCAGTTTAAAATCATTTTAAAATCAGGGGTAAGGGGAAGGTAACCGCATAAGTAACATAATAGTTATTAATATTATATTATAATATAGATTGTACCAAATCTAGATCATTATTAACATAATCGATTTTTATCTACGATATAGAATCAGAAAACAGGACAAGAAGGCGTCGAAGAGGAGCAGGCAAAAACAATCGTAATAACAATTTGAATTATGTTATATTGTATAAAAGTGTATTGAGTTAAGGGACAGTTCTATTAAAACAGTAATTTATTTTTAAGTATGATACTATACGGCTCTTTGACAGTTTCATGAGAAGTTAATTAGAAAATATGCAAAAATTTCTTATATTTAACTATAATTAAATTTATTTAAAACAAATCGTGTTGAATAAACAGTATTATTTTTGAATAAGTTAAAGTTTACGATTGCAAAAATAATCATGACCTTAACTCCAATATATCGTTATAAAATATAACATGCCATTCAAATGTTATTACTGGTGAAACATATGCACAAAATTTATGAGACTATTAAAAATATACGACTTTATATTAATTTTATAATAAATATTGTAAACAGATAAGGTAACTTAATCGCTAATGAAAATTTGTAACTTTTTAAAAATTTAAGTTAACTAGCAGCTTATGAAAAGTTAAGCACGATTTCATCGTCATTTTACAATATTTTCCTTTTAACATTCGTTTAAATTCATACATATAGAAAAACAATAATTCAGCAAGTTCACAATGAGGTTGTCACAAGTAAAAAATAACAACCAATCAGAGGGTGAACAAAAATGTTGAAGATGCTATTAAGGGGTCCCATAGTTTCCCGTTTCTAAATTATGGTCAGGTTGACTGTAGATAATGAATATGGTAAATCCAGTATCTACGCTAAATAAACGACCGAATCGTTTGTTAACGGCTTTTCTCGAAATTATTTCATAAGCTCATCTCATTGTAATCGCGAATAATAAAATTTAGACAAATGCTTATTTGAAAAGATCTGAATTTTTACAGTTTATTATTTATGCACTTAACATTTCTCACGATCAAGAACAAATCTTTACAATGCTGTAACAAGCGCTTACTTGATTACTAAGAGTATGCGAGCACGACCGTGTTCCTACTCTTTGGTCTTCAAGTATAGCTTCTAATACACATTTACACTTTTAGCTTCCCTAAGCATACGAGCTTATGATAAAGTTGTATGTGACCAATGAATATGGGTAGTAAAATATCTGTATTTGGTTAATGTAGTTACTTTATCGTTCATTTTTTGTAAACACGATGGCAGTTTTATTAAAATCATTTGAAAAAATGTGAAAAGCTTTTTTGAATATAATAGCAGAATATTATTTTAGTATATTATATAACCTTTAAATAGCATTATAATCCATTACAAAATGCAATAACATGATTTCATGAAGTTAATAGTTAAATTGGTTTCAATTCGTTTAGCTAGTTTAGTGCATAATATAAAGTCGTGTATATATATATATATATATATATATATATATATATATATATAAGTGTATAGTGACCGTATAGGAAAACAGCTAATTTACTCCTACTTCGTAGTTGTGAAAAACGCGAAAATCCATGCATGCGTTACAAAAACTATATCAATTCGAACTGCAAACTTCACACTAGGTCTAAAGCCCACTTTACGCCCTTGGTACACATTATACTAATTTTTTAAGGGTACGTTTTAAACATTAACTTAAATCGATTTTCTTATAAGCCACAGATATAATTTAATATCACAAATAATCACATAAATATGTCATATGTATAACACCAATTTTATCCAAAAAGTATGCTGCGTCTGCTCGGCTCGCTCTCGAATTCAAAAGCTTTCACCCTGCGGTCATCGAATGTGTACACCCTGCATTCGGAGTATCCTTAGACAGATCTGCCCTTGTTGCCGAGCACGAATCCGGTCCTATCTCCCCGCAAACATGATGGGAGATGAAAATTATACTCTGAATTTACCATCATATGATTGGAACGATGTTTTAATCAGAGAATATGGTCCAGTAATTGGTTAATAAAATTGTTGAAAAATATCAGGCTTATTATATAATTAAGATTCTTATTATAATTAAGATTTTGATATCATACTTTAAAAAATAATTTCTTCTCAATTGATAAATTATGATGAAACAAATTCTATTTTGGTAAGTAATAATTCATACATATATTTATTATTAATGTATGAAATTGATTCTTTAAGATAATATCGTGCGAAGCAATTGATTTTTTTAGTATAAAAATCGCTGCTAACTTCATTATCAGTAGGGGAGATGCGCCCAGTATAGAACTACTTAGCGATTTTTTCTATAACTTTCGATTAGGACCGTGAAAATGACACAATCTGCAGGATTTACTTGCTGTTATAAGGACCTTTGATGTACTGTATAGTAGAGGCGTTAATTTTGCAAATTAAACAAATAGAAATAAGTAAAATTGTAAAAGCTAACATGGGACATCGGAAAAGTGTCGCCCAGATTAGAATACCATTGATAAGAACTAAAATATGTATACACTGCAAACGTCCGAAAACCATTAAAATGCTCGCGTTATGTGAAGAAATTTCGTTTTAAGGGATATATCCCTTATGCTTTGTACAAGAGATAAGATGATTAAAAGTTGTTTTGATTATCCTTTCCTATTTAAGATTTTAACTCATTAAAGCTGTAAATATAGAAAACAAAAAACTTGCAATATGATTTGATAGCATAATTTCGGAATTATAAGAAATTACGTCCATTTTCATAGAATAGCAACACAATACGCGATTTACTATTCCGACAAACATAACAAATTAGTTCCTGTCGTAAAAGAAGCTTAATTTAATTAAAATAGACAACTGTAAAGCACTATATATAAATGTTCCGACATGTTTACTTTTTATTGATATTTATTCATGAACAAAAACATGAAAGGTTCCATACATGGTGATGAGATATTTACTCTTGAGTTTCGGAATTTCAGAACACGAAAAGATTCATTATATATACCTAGACTCTTCGCCTCAAAAGATCAAACGTTTACGGCAAAATCCGGTGCTTCAGTCGTTATTTTTAACAGTGTTCAGACGATCAAGGAAATCTGAAAATCAAGGAAAAGTCATGGAATTTTCTGGGAAATGTATCAGAAAAAATAGGAAATTTTAAATAAAGTCTGAAATTTCTAAAATGAAACTTTACATACACTAAATCAGAATAGTATATTGTGCAACTAGGTTGGGGGAAGATTGGTGTTTTCTATAGAATATTGTGGGCAAAACTATAAATTGTAAATTGAAATTTATTGCAAACATACTTTTCAAAGATTTTCAAAATTTTTATAAGCTTGATTATGTCATAAATTATAATTTTATAAATTATATATATATATATATATATATATATATATACACTAAAAAACGCTTATAACGATCAAGGTTCAAAAATATAAAGTATATATCGTCGCCTACGATGAGTAGCACTGTTCAAATTTCCCGTCATAAGTAGCACAACTCATTTAACAAACGCTAGACTAGCACAACTCAAAATTTCCCATGAAGACTAAGTAGCACAACTCAAACTTTAAACGCAGCTAATTTCTATAAAAATTTCCCGATTTTTGTGAAGCTGTCCATATAATGAACATTTTTAAATATTCACAATTTACAACTTTTTAGCTAATTTAAAATTGTTTTCAAAAATACAACAATTTTTACAAACATTTTTTTTAATTATTCATTTTTTTTAGAAAACTACTAAAATTTCTGAAACCTTTTAAAAATTTGAGGTTTGTCTGTCTTTGTCCAAGGTTTTTCATTAACTTAACCAACAAAATGAACCAATAAAAACGTAAAATACTCACATTTTAAGTAAAATAAAGTCGCGAGTTATGCTACTCTTGACCGCATTTCTGAACAGTGCTACTCTTCGCGGCAAATAGTGAGTTGTGCTAGTACTTGTTTGAAAATTTGAACTGTGCTAGTCTTCGTACGTAGCGTAGATATTATCTAGGCTGATCTTTATCTGGGATAAATAGGACTTATAGGAAAAACGCTCAAAAACGACCAAATTTATTTTAAACTTGTTTTTTATGACCCAAAGGGTGTGGACGCTCCTCGTGAGTGTTTTTTTAACCTCGTCTGTGGTTTTTAAGTACTCGTCTCCGTTTCGCTAACACCCACTTGCCTTCGTGGTAGTTCGTCTTTAATTCGAATCGCAAAATGCACACTCAAGCTAGAACACACCTTGGTATAAAAAGTATCCTACTTATCTTAGAATACTTAAAAAAATTATAACTCATCAGTACGCGTCTCTAAAAAAAAATTTGCGATCTCTTTTAAAACTATCTAGTTCAGTTAGTGGTTAACAACGTCCAATAAATCAAGAGAGTTTTTTTTTTGTTGCGGAAATCCTGTAGGGTTTGGGAAAAATTCTGCAGATGTCAATTGCACAAGACTTTTCTCCATAGGTGTTAAGACATTGCCCGATCGTGGCGTGTATAATACGTTGTGTACAAAAATACAAATGCTCTCTTGTGTACTGTGACCTGACTCAGGAACTTGACTTAAAGCTACAAATGCTCGTGAATACAGGGATTTGTTACATTTAAGGTGTAAGGAGAGACGAGCACATCTCCCTGTACAGACGGAAGTTGCAATGGCCAAACACCGCTTGACGCAGGTCTTATTTTACTGCTTATTTTCTTTGTAAAATGTTTAATTTAGCCGTACCATCATACGTACTAGCTTACTTTGACTTCCGCGTGACACTTTGGCCTGTGAGGGAAGAGGTGACACCTCTGGATATACCTACTTTCGCGACGAAGTAGCTGAAGAACTCGTTTCATATCAGCGCCTCATACTTGTGGAACAGCCTACCATCACACATCTGAAACACGGCATCCATTGCCAGCTTTAAAAACATGCTAAGAAGTACTTTTTTGAATTTGAGAACATGTAAACATCTTGTACACTCTCACGCATACACACACACTTACTTATTCTCGCTAAATCCATTATTTCACCTTTACACCTTCACACTCTACACTATCTCTAATAAATATAATCTAATCTAATTTCTCTCCCTCTTTCCCTCTTCCTCTCTCTCTCTCTCTCTCTCTCTCTCTCTCTCTCTCTCTCTCTCTTACTGTGACCTGACGCAAGAACTCGACCTGAAGCTTCAGAGGCTTGTCAAAACGGGGATCCGTTATATCTACGGTGTAAGGAGGGGTGAGCAGATCTCCCCTTATAGGCGTGAGTTGTAATGGCTTACCACCGCCGGACGTAGGAAATACTTTATGGCATGTTTTCTTAGAAAAATCTTTAACACCTCAGTACCTTCTTACTTATTAGCCTATTTTGATTTCCACGTTGCGCTCAGGCCTGTGAGGGGTGAGGTGACCCCCTGGACATCCCGCCCTTCAAGACTGAGACGCTGAAGAACTCATTTTTCATCAGCGCTTCCTACCTCTGGAACAGCCTTCCATCTCACCTACGTAACACCCTGTCCATATCACACTTTAAACAGGTGGCTAAAGATCACTTCCTCAATTTGGAAAATACACAAACATGACGCAAACATTTCATCTCATGAACACACTTTCATCTCATCTCACTTAATTCCATTACTCACTTTCACACTTACACCCTGACACAACAATTATTATCTTTATTTCATCAAACTACTATAATGTATATGTACAACATAATGTACAAAAATAAAACCAATCTAAATCTAAATCTAAAAAATCTCTCTCTCTCTCTCTCTCTCTCTTTCTTACCTCGATCGTGGGTTAGTAGCTGGCATTCGCTTGTCTTGCGTTGTGTATGCCAAACCATTATAGTTAGCCTAAGTTTAGTTGAGTAATTTAAATTTGCCTAATGTAACAATGTACATTGAAGATTTTGATAATGCAACATTTTTGTACAATGAAACTAATATGCTAGATGAATCACAAAAGAAAGTTGCATCCCTTAACATTAATCAAAAAATATGATGCAGTTTTAGAAAGTTTAAATTATAATAGGGATGAGTGTATTTTTATTGATGGACCAAGAAGGAGTAGAAAAAGTTATTTACTCAATGTTTTAAAAGATTACTTAAAATTACATAATATAAAATTTGTGTATGTTCCTTAAAGCGGTATTGCAGCTTACTTAGTAATAGAAGAACAGTAAATACAACATTTAAATTACCACTGAATATTAATGACTGTACAACATGTAATGTAAAACCTTATCCATTTACAAAAAGGTGATAGCGATCAGTATCACCTTTTTGTAAATGGATAAGGTTTTAAATATCAATGACATCGAAATTTGCTTTTAAAGTTGACCGTCTTTTTCGAGATTTATGTGACGTAAAAGTAATGTTTAGTGGTTAATCTATGCTTGTTTCATAAGATTTTAAACAAACATTACCAGTAATTTGACATGGTAGTCGAATTGAAGTTATCGAAAATTCCGTGAAGTTAAGCTACTTATAGACAAATTTCAGATGATATTGAATCAAAAGCTTTGTGTATCCAACAATGATGACTATTTTAAACAACCCTGCCGGAAAAGGTCGATAGAAGTCGATCACTTATCGACTTGAATAGTGAATCTTAATTTCGTATGAATTAATCTTTTTGCATTAGAACTTGATAAAACCTGATAAAATACGATAAAATCGATATAAGTTGATAAAACTTAATATGAAAAATTACAATAGAAATTGATAGAATTTCAAGAAGATCATGGTCTATTCTCGATTTCAATTGTAATTTTTCGTATTGAGTTTTATCGATTTCTATCGTTTTTTATCGTATTTTATCACGTTTTATCAAGCTCTAATGCAAAAAGTGAAATTAAGATTCACTATTCAAGTTAATTAAAATCTTATTGACTTAAATGGTGAATTCTAATCGACTTTAATCGATTTTTATTCACTTTTTCCAGTAGGGAATGTCTACAAAATGTTGATGATGAAAGAAGATTCTGAACGTCACGCCGAACACGATTTCGAGCGCGATGTCGATGCAATAGAGGCCATATCGGCACCTATGACTAAAGAAATTATACTCGACAGTGTGCCCAAGAGTTACGCTTATAAAACGCGCCTTCTGCGGAAACACTGGAAAACGGTTGCCGGCGATCGTCTGAAGTGGGATGACTCAGAGTCAGTATAAACGGCAAGCCCATACAAGACGTTGGAAACATTATAGAGCTGATTAGTGACGTTATAGCACGCAGAAAAAAAAACATTGGATCAGTCGGAAGTGCCTATCGGCCGTTTACATGCTACCTACTGGTAGTGGTTAATGTATTGAATAAACAGGCGTGGATGGAGCTTCTACGCAATAAGACAGCCGCCAACATTACCGCAGTATTCGGACGAATACTCGAAAGCAGCGAGGGACGCGTCTTGATACTCTGACAATCCGATAAGGTTAGGGAGATTGTAGGCACGACGTTTTATAAATTTTTCAAAAAACGAGACATATAATTCCGTACAGCTCGAAATCCCGATATCAAAGCGGGTGTGGTGGAAAGACTGACCTGTACTATACATAAACGAATGTAGCGATACTCTTTTCACAATAACACGCAGCGTTACATCGACGTGGTGCAGAAAATCATCGATGCTTGGAATCATACGCGACACAGTGGTACAAAGATACGGCCTTGCGACGTAAACATCTACCATGCTGAGAAAGCGAGAGAAATTTTAGAAAAAAGAGCGAGTCTGCATTTGACTTACAAAAATCGCAGAAAGATGGCGTCAGGTGTAATGAATAAATACAAGCCCGGATCTTACGTGCAAATTAGTCGCACGAAATAGTACATTACGTGTGACTACAATGGTTCTTTTGTACACGACGCAGTTAGTACCCGAGCGTAGCGAGGGCACTAATTGTAAGCACCCTAATTGTAAAACTGAACCATTCAAGTCAAGAGTATCGTATAAAATTTTATAGCACAGACTATTGCCGAGTTTTCCCCCGAAATTGAGTCCTGTTACAAGTTCGCTGAATAAGTTTTTGTACTTTATACGTTCATCTATTTAACTAGCTTAATCTAGCTTTAAGTTTGTCTTCATTAGAGTATCATATAGTTTGGCATTTTCTAGATTATATTTAGCAGCTAAAGATTCAATATACTTGGTCTGACTTAAAGTCAATTTATCTCTATTATCACTATAATCAATATCAATACCTATGTATTGGCTATATATATATATATATATATATATATATATATGTGTGTACTAATATTTGTTGATGATCTCTTAATTTGTTGAAAAGATAAAAATAAAATAAACAAAGTAAAAGCTAGTCTAATGCAAAGATTTGCAATGAAATATTTAGGGAAGATGAGCCAATACAACAAATTAAGAGATCATCAACAAATATTAGTACATATATATATATATATATATATATATTAGATTGTTGCTTGCATTATTTATATATAAACAGTAATCATAATATAATGCTTTTTGCAACTTGCAAAATTTATTGTCTCCAGTTTCATATTTACATGACCATTTAAAAATGCTGTCTTGACATCTATTTGTTCAATAAACAAGTTATTTTTACAGCTATATGACAGTAAAATTTCCAAAGTTTGCATTTTACCTACTGGTGAATAAACGTTTTCTAAATATTCTTTTTGTTGAAATCATTTCACAACTAGTCTAGCCTTATAAACATTATTACTTTTTTTTAACACTCAATCAACATAAATAACTTTTTTGTCTCTTAGCCTTTTAACAATTTTCCAAGTGTAGTTTTTCTTTAGATTTTTCATTTTAGAGTCCATCGCAATTCGCCATTGTTTATATTCGTTGGAGCTTATCGCCTCTTCAAATGTATTCGGTACATTTGCTTCAATATATTGGGTTGGGCAAAAAATAATTTCGGTTCTTCCTAATAGATGGCGTTAAAGTTGTACATCTATAGTAATGCTTATTCAATGAAGTCATACTATAGCATGTTTAGAAGTTTAAAGTCTATAGAATATTCTAGATTACAAAGGAGCGTTATTCGTTTACTGATTCAAAAATTATTGCGCTTTGACAATAAAGATTGCAGGAGGCCACTTTGGTCACATTTTGCTATTCTACTTCCAAAAATGAAAAACTGCAGCGCAGGCTCATCGAAAATTGTGCAGTGTTTATCGTGATGAGTGCTTAAGTGAACGCCAGTGTCAGAATTGGTTTGCTCGATTCCGTTCCGAAAACTTCGATCTTGAAGATTAATCTCGCCCTGGTCAGCCAGCCGTTGAAAAATTCGATGAAATTCTTGAAAAAATCAAGATAGACCAACATATTTCATCTCGCGACATCGCTATGAAACTTAAACATCGACCATAAAACAGTATTGAACCATTTACATAAGACTCGATACTTCGGGTTTCACACGAATTAACGTCAAAAAATTTAATGGACCGAGTTTCCATTTGTAAATCCCTGCTAAAACAAAACAAAATCGAGCCAATTTTAAATGAATAAAGCCTAAAGAAGCTTCACAAATAGTTGCGAAGTCCGTATTGACGCTAAGGAAGGTGATGCTGAGTATTTGGTGAGATTGAAAGGGTATTGTTTATCATAAGCTGCTCAATCTGGACAAACCAGGACAATTACTCAGATTGTCTACGGTGAACAACTATGCGATTGCAACAGGCGATTGAAAAAAACGGCCAGAATTGATCAATAGGAAAGTCGTTGTCATTCATCACTACAATGCTAGACTCACATATCTTTAATGACTAGTCAAAAATTAAGAGAGTTTGGTTAGATAGTTTTAATGCATCCACCGTATAGCCCGGTCCTTGCCCCGTCGGACTATAATTTATTCTAGTCTCTGCAAAACTCTCTTAATGGTGTAAAGCTGGATTAAAAAGGAGCTTGTAAAAATCACTTGATTACGTTTTTCGCCCAAAAACCTCAAAAGTTCTACAGTGATATGAAAAAAAACGAAATTACTTTTTACCCAACCCAATAATTTTCATAAATAAAATTAGTTACAGGATTTTGGTACCTATTTACAGGACTTTTCCTTCTATCAGATTTTCTTTGCACTTTAAAGCTTAAATTATTATTTTCAGCAATATCGAAATTTGATTCGTTGTCTCTACTTGCACCAAAAGTCTAAGTAAAGATAAGAGAATTTTTTCTATTTAAATTCACATCATATTTATCAATTTCGGATTTATTTTCCAATATCTTATTTTCTACATTTATAGATTTGCTATTTTCCAAAACTTTCTCATCATCTTGTCCTTTGCATTATCACATTGTTTTAAACAAATGATTTTTCCCAACAGGCGCAAAAAATGGGCCTTTTTTCATACCTAAAAGTAGCGTAGAAAAACGTCAATTCCAAGATGTTAGAAAAAGTTTGAGCTCAAGCGGGGCTACAATTTTTTTCTCCCCGCTCGAGTCAAGTTAACCCAAGTTGAGTTAAATTAACCCAAGTTATCTCTGTTAATACCCGTTTCTAAAATCTCTCAAATTTTTTAATTTTTTCAAATTTTTCAATTTTTTCAAATTTCTCAAATTTGTTCTGCACGACTTGAAATTCAGGATCTCCTACCCAACTTTCACGCTTAAAAAAGTCCTTTTCATGCCCTTGTTGGAAAAACAAAGCCGTTGTGCATTTACCAACATACGGTACGCAACACGGGAATAAAAGCTGTCAGACTCGGGTGAGGTGTTTTCAGCATTCGTCTACGTCTCTGAGCACCTCACCCACGCTTGACATAGCTTTTCTCCCCTTGTTGCACAATGTACTATTTTATAATTCGTGCATAAAAAAGGCCCTTTTCCGTGCATGAAAAACGAATGGAAAATCTAGTTTTTCAAAGCAGCGGGTAGACAGTTTTTCTTCCCTAGGGAGGAAAATTTTTCATCAGCTGTTCGTAAACGTGTTGTAAAATTTAGAAAATTTTGTCAAATTTAGAAAATTTTGTAAAATTTAGAAAATTTTGTAAAATTTGGGAAATTTTGTAAAATTTGGAAAATTTTGTAAACTTTGGAAAATTTTGTAAAATTTAGAAAAAATTATAAAATTTAGAAGAATTTTTTAAAACGATAAAATTTAGAATTTTTAAATTTTTAAAATTTAGAATTCCTCAATTTTGTTTCTACAAATAATTTGTAGGGCTGTAGAGTGTGATAGATACGTCTTAATAAACTTTTGTATCATCTCAAAAGCCGTTGTGCATTTACCAACATACTCATACTCATACACCATAACAGGATTTTCAATAAGAAAAATGTAGGCAATCGTATGGCGTAAATAATAAGTCTAAAGGAGACTTTTTTCTTATGAATTTCTGGTAAACTATGACATTTTGGCAAGTATGTGTCCGTTTGCATAAACTCTACCTATATACTGTGTTTCTAATCGAAGAAGCCGTTATTTTTTCAATCGTTCATAACCTTTTTTGATTTTGCTTGTGTTTTGTAATCGAATGTTTGCCTATTACTGTGTAAGCACTCAAAACATATAACATTGAAACCGTTCCAAAAATGAATAGATAAATGAAGACACTAATTATAAAAGGCAAGGATAAAAAAGACAAAAATATTGATAATAATGTTGGCTACAAATTAGAGTACAATGACTGCTCTGCTACATATGTAGATCAATCAAGAAGTGTATATGTAAGTGTATAATAAGTCAACCAGGAATGTAATATACCACACAAAAAAACCATAATCACACTTTTAATTTTGAAAACTATGTAGCTGAGAGAGACACAACTGCTTTCTGATCCCTCGCCGCCAGGCGGGAAAGCGGCTTTTCGATTCCTCCGAATTATGTACCGGCGACAGCTCCGTAATCGTAACTTGATTGTGACATACTGTAGTTTTTCATAGTAAAATTTTGTAAAATTGTTTGTATATTTATCGAATCAATCCTAACTTTCGCAGTTATTCCTAATGAGGGCGACATTGATTGCCGAAACGTCGAAGGAATTGAAACTAAAAAATCTTTAATTTTTTTATTCCTTTCCCTTCACGCTTTATCTGCCGCAGGTAGACCGATAGAAGCTATTAAATCTTTGTTCTTAATAATTTTTAATGTGCAGACGATTCAACAATACGAGATGATTATCAATTATGAATTTAAAATTCTGGATACCAACTTCTTAGACGACATGAAATGACGCTATGATCTGTTTAAATTTTTTAAACGCCCATCGACACACCAATATGCGTAAAGGAGTCTATTGATATACTTAGCGAACAGAAGGCTCAACACGATGCGCGTAGTATTGAGGAGAGAAGAGAGTATAGCTATAGTTATACACAGAGCTCAAAAAGAGGAGAGATAAAAGAGCTATATTTAGCACGTGGCATAGAGAGGGGGTCTCTCGATCGTGCCACTCGCTTGCGTTATCCTGCTAAGATTCAATTCGGATCCAAGATGTGATCTCAGATGTTCGACATCATGAACATAATCTTCGTCGAATCCAATACGCTTTTGCTCTAGATACAAGCGGTTTCTTCAAAACTCTTTATACGCCGCTAATGCCTGAATATGACAATACTTTAAGCAAATAACTCGAATTCATACAGAGCCAATTTCTGAGAAGATGTAAAAACTTTTCTTATTAATATGGAGAGCCAGAGAAATTAAAAATCATAAATTATTCTATTATCCAAATTTGCAATGAATATGCTGATACTCACGTTTTTCATGTAGTTTATCAATGAATAGCCATGGTCCCAGGTATTGGTTAAGTCACATGATAATGGTTTGATATCTATTTGTTGAGAGGCATCCAAAACATGTAGTGCACGAGCGAACAAGTGAACAGCATCATACATTAAAGCCGTTTCAGTCTAGAATATTTCATTGGTTTATATGTTGTTATTCAGAGTAATGATATAATAGCAAAAATAAATAAATATTAGCTTTGGTGGTCGATTATGTTTATTAAAGCAAATTTAATCCAAATAATTTCAAGATTTCTTCAGTATGAGCCAATCATATTGACGCATTCTTGGCTTCACTTCATCCGGTCATGACATTTTTATATAGGGATAAAACTTTTCGAATAAAGTTTGCTAATGAAAAACCGAGTCTGTAGCGCCGTAGTGTTAAGGTAGTTCACTTGGCTCAGTGGTATTCAATTCGAAAATTAATTATTTTAAATATTATGCAGTATTATCAAGTGTGAAAACTCAAGAATTTTAAGTTTTGTATATCAAAATATTGATAGAAAGTGTTTAGAGCATCAAATATCCTCAAAACTTAGAAAAGTGAAAAACACTGCACGCATAGCATAGAATTGAAACTTTTGATTGCTGTAACTTTTTAAAAAGTATCGCTTGCCCTAGTTTATCAAAAAGAAAAAGAAAAATGAAAACACTTGAAAAAACCGCTGCAAATTCATTGTCACGTAGAGTCCTTCAACTAAATTTATAGGTCCAATAAATAAAATTTTCTTTACATATATCTATATATCTTCTTGCTAATCTATATGGCGGTTTTTGATAAATAATTTAATATAAATTTTGGATATTTTATTGTCCAAGAATTTGCAGACTCCTCTGATTTTTTATTATAGAATATGAACACTGTCGTTCATTTTTTTTCACAGAAATTCACGCATGTTTACATGTGTTCCTAACCACCGTAACCATCAAAACAACAGGCTATTCATTAGATAGGTCGCTCGCGCAATTTTCGAGAAAACGATTTTTACATTTTAGCTCTCTAGTTAAAAACCGCTCAACGAAATCATTTAAAATTTCAGCAGCAGATAGCTTTTTTTATGGTAAATCACCAAATAAAATTTTGAAGCACGAATACATTGTTTTAGAGATATAAGGAATTAAAAAATTTCCAAAAAAATTAAAACCTTGATATCTTACTAACCATAAGGGGTTTGAAAGCTGTGCAATGAACTTAGCCAAAACACTTTAAATATCTACTTATTTCTATAATCTCAAGTGCAAATAAGCCTTTTTTTACCCGTAATCGAGGCACAAAATAAACTCATTTTTTTCAGTTTTTGATTTATTATTGAAAAAATAAGTAGTTAACTAACTTAAAATTTTAATGAAATATAGTTTGGCACGTGACCCATAGACATGATTTTTTTCGTGAGGTTATGATGTTTAGTTTCAGAAATGTAAATTAAAAAAAAAATTCCCTTTTCATTTTATCTGCCAAACAAAGCAGTCGATCCCAAGCACCAAACAAGGAAAAGTGGGTAATTTTATTCTCTTACAAATTCATTATAGCTAAATCGTTTGTAAACATGGGATGATTAAAAAAACGCACAATAGCGTTTTTCAAAAATCAAAAAATGGCCATAAAAAAATATAGTTGAGAAAATAAAAATAAACTGTTTTTTCCGAATACAGAATCCAGAAATATATATACATGTCAAAATTTATTGATATTGACGGAGTAGTTCCAGATATATTACGGTATACACACATACGTACACACACATCCATACGGACATTTTCTGAAAACACGTTATGAACTGCCGATTATAGCAGACAAAAGTCGGAATTGAAACACAGATAACAGTAATCTTTTGTTGTCGTCAGTTTTATTTAGTTTGCTAGATACTCCAGTTGGATTTCTTTTTTTTCACGTGTAAAATTTTACATTTTAGAAGATAAATAAAAAAATGAATACAACAGACAATAACTATGAATAAGTGGACAACAGTTTTTTCATAGTTCAAAGCAGTTTTCTTCATTTTATAATTGCTGTCTTCTACGTTCATTAGTTGGTTCCCAATCAAAACAGTTATCTTTATATTTCTACACATTTTTCTTAATTTTTTTATAAACACGCCTTTAATAACATCAAAAAAAAATGCACTTCTAAAAAAGTACAAGGTTAGGCGAGTTTCATATATTCCGCAACGAAATAACAGATAAAAAAAACTGAGATCAATCAACCGAAGTCAAGTTTATTATATTTAATCATAACTTAACATAATTTAATCATTACTACGTAACTTGCCATGACCGTTCTTTTGTACGTGTGGTGTTTTTATGACGTTATTATATAATATATGTAAAGAGACAATTTTAGTTGTTCACCAATAAACAAAATGAAACGGTAATGGCAAGTTACGTAGTGAGTATCTTAAGAGTTTTGAAGTAAATACTTCTATAGGCTCGCCGGGTACACATTTTACTGGGCAGTGAATTGGCGAGCGGCGACCGTCACGGTCGCGGCGGCGCGACAGACCGATCGTCACGAAAGCAGCAGCAGCTCTTTCCCCTCACCACGCACTCTTCGCCGCGCATGTTAGCATGCTTATGTACAACTCAGCTTTTCCCTTACATATCAGCCTCACTTATTTACACACGCTGCAAGCGACTGTCGGATTTTCTCGGATTTCGGACGCGCTAATATAGCGGTACCTTTTCATGAATACATAAATCGTTATTTTATATTCACAAACAAATAACTTTAAAAATTTATTTCCGCACAAATATTCAATCGCAGCATCTCTTTTATCTGCACCAATTTTAAAAATAATCTTTATTTATCCATGTATATATATATGTCATAATATATGTCAAGAATATGAAAAGAAAATTAATAAATTGCGTCTATTTTTT
Source organism: Nasonia oneida (assembly GCA_037356405.1). Lineage (NCBI taxonomy): Eukaryota > Metazoa > Arthropoda > Insecta > Hymenoptera > Pteromalidae > Nasonia > Nasonia oneida. The sequence continues at coordinate 9,841 of JAZHPH010000708.1, read as the reverse complement.
TTTTAATTGTTTCAACAGCTTCCAGCCTACCTGGGCCAAATCTTGGAAATGTTTTTTAGTGGGAAATGTATATTTTTATCATATGTACCTGTCTATACAATTACATAGTTTTTTGTTTATAAAATACATCAAGTTTTGTGGAATAAATGCAAAAAAAATTGGACGGACGTTGCGGAAGTTCTTTCACTGCTAAATACTAATTGAAAGTTGATATATTTGATAAATTTTTTTTTTGTAACTTGAATGATTTAAGTTCGAAGAACATTGCTACTGTAAAATAGATCTATTTTTTTTTCTTTTTACGAGATTTGGAGGGTTTTTACAAAATTGACTAAATATAAAATTTTAATATAGTGTAGATTGTCTGCACAGCCTTTCCAACATTTAGTCGGCTATGGCACTACGAAGCGATTTAGATCATTTTGTAAATGATTAACTATATTAGAAAAGTACATATTAATTATGGTTTAAAAAATTACCGCTTCAAAGGTTCAGAAAAGACTGAGCAACAAAACTGCTATCTTGGCTATTTATACACATTTTAAAAATGTAAAGAACTTCCCGTTTTAAAGGTTGAGAGGAGTTCAATAAACAAAACGTCTCTTCTGATGCTTCATACACATCTTCGTGCATGCACAGATTTCATTGATGAAGAACAGGAAAGTATTCATATAAGTATAATCTGCGCAGCCTTTCGAACGTTAAGTCTGCTTCTGATACTAAAATATTTTGGATGAAAAACTATAAACTATTTCACGTAATTTTAGTATGTTATTTGATTACATAATATTTAGTTCAAAATAATATTACTTTCAAATACTTTAAATTTGTTAAAATGAGTGGTCATATGGGTGCTACCATGCGGATGATAGAGCGGAAAATGACGGCTTATGTTTCTGAAATTGATCATTTTTAATACTTTCACTGAATTAAAGAATATAAAAAAAAAATATTCATCGCTCATTAGCCCCCATTTTCCGCACTACCATCCGCATGGTAGTACCTATATGGTCCCTTATTTTATCAAATTTAAAGTATATAAGATTATTCGAAGTAAGTATTTAGAACTAAATATTTATGTAATTGAATAACCTACTTAAATCACGTAAAAATGTTTCGTGAAGCGGAAATATTTTAATTTTTCTAAACACTTATAAAATTACGTGATGAAACGTTCGAAATCAGTACATAACAAACTGACGTCACAAATCACATATAAAAATTACATGAAGAAATACATAATTTAAATACATCACAAAATCACATCAATATTTTCACCAAGGAATAAAATATTTTAAGTGAAAAATTATATAAGAAAATTTTAAAAAATTTTGTCGTTTAAAATATCTATGATTTACCAATCTTACCGCTTACACAGGTCAGAGCAGACTAAGCACTAAAACCAATATTTCACGCTATTCATACATATTTTCGCGCATGCGCAGACTTTATTAATAAAAAAAATCGCATGCGTAGACGGCATTGATAATTAACAGAAAAACACAAAAATAAATATAACTATCTGTCTTTAATCCATCAATTCGAAAGTCGCAGGTACAAGCCCAGATCTTAACCTTTTTCCTTCGAATTAGATATTATGTTACATGTAGTACTTTCTGTTAAATTAAGTGGTTATTTAAATATAGTGTGCCCTGTTTTTTTATTGCGTAATAAATTTGCCACAATTCTTGTCCAAGCAATGAAAACAGACTAAAGAATTGGATTCCTTTGGTTCTTTTACCCGTAAATAAAAAAAAAATTATTCAAATAGCTATAGAAGATGCTGAGTAATGTTAATACTAAGATAGGTAACGTGCGTGCCACACGCGCTTATTACTGTATATACGTGTCTCCTCTGCCGCTGCTCGATCCTGCCACCACTCGACTGCCAGCGCGCGCCCGGCCGATTTTCGCGAACTTTACGACGGTTTTTCGCATGCTTCCAGGCACTTTATCAAAAAACTAAAATCTACGTTTTGTAGTGCACGATGTCAACTTTGAATCGCGATTTTGAGCAAACTAATAATTCGACATCACCTAACTTGCACATATAAAGAACATTGTAATCCTTACTTTTTCCCAAAATTTTATCGCTCTAGCTCAAACATTTTTGAAATATTAGCTATGAATTTACGAAAATACGCTTAATTTTCCGGTTTTTCCTAAGACGTTCGACCTCTCATCTTGTAGATATTTTTATTATCTACAAATCATCTTCTCAGGGCATTTTAATACCTCCTTTAATTTTAAAGTTATGAGCAAAAAAGACCAAAATCGCGTTCTTTTGCAAAAAATTGTGAATAACTAACAATAACCCTATTGAAAATTTTTCACATAATCTGAGATAAGAAGCTACAAACGGTCTTGTGTAAAACCTGGTACAGGATCTTGTACAAGATCTTACACAAGATCTTTTCATTGATTTATAACCACGAAACTACGAAGGGTCTCACATAAGATCTCATATAATATCCTACATTCATAGTAAAAAAATGATCTGTATTTTAATATAGTTTGTGATGTAATGCGATAAAATAAGATACAAAAATACTTCTTTCAATATGTACTATTATGAAATATTCAAATTAATTTTCATAATAATTCAGTAAATCTGTATATAATTTTGTTTGATTATTATTATGATAAATAACAATTAAGAACGATATAACAGAACAATATATATTAATAAGACAAAATAATAATTAAACGTTACATACTACAATAATATATTGGAATTATACATGTGTGTTTTTTATTTTGTTTTTTAATGTGGCGTAGGCAGAGCAAGCTCTGCACAAGTGGCCCTCCGATATCAAATCCTCACAGGTACTATCGTTGAACAATACTTTCGTGGGGCCCTTTAACTAGCCTTTTTTAGCTTCTCCATTGAAGTTTAACATTTCCATACATCCCCCATCCACCAAAGTGATTAGGGGTTCAGGATTAAACTCATCTTCTTCATTCTGCATCGTCCTGCCGTCTGCTTCCTGCCGCATCGTCCGGTCGTCTACTTCGAGCTGCATCGACCGGCCATCCTCTGGACAGACTCAAACCCCGACACCTACGTTCCTCTGCATCGAGTGAGGGAGTCTGGGCTCAACGCAGTTACCCACGTTCCTCAGCATCGGTCTGAGGAGCACTTAGAGGAACTCAACCCTAGCTCCTACGTTCCTCTGCATCGGGCAGGGGAGTGAGAGCTCAACTCAAAAACTGCGTAAGGTAATAATTCACTTCCCCGTGTCGTATATTGGTCTAGCCAACAGTACATGGTATGAGGCGGTGCGTCCATCGCCCATTTCCACTAAAGTCCCATTGTCTTTGCCACTCAGCTAGGGTTTGTTCCTTAGCGGATTTCCAAACTTCCTTTTGAGTATTGTCACCACGCTGGTTTTCTTCGTATATATTCTTTCGTTCTGTTGCTAGGACGTCAGTAGGCGGCATACTTGAAATAACGCACACTGCATCTTCTGATACTGTTTGGTAGGCAGAAGCGACGCGCAATGCACTTCTCCTATAAACTGTTGACAGTTTTTGTGCATAGGACTTCACCAACATAGCGTCCGCCCATATTTGGGCACCGTATAACATAATTGATGTAGTTACACTGGCCCACCTACATTTGGCATTAGTCGCGATCGTGCAGCAACAACTTTGGCTGCCTTATTGCTCGCCCACTCAAGATGCTACTTAAACGTTAGTCTGGCGTCTATGGTGATTCCCAGGTACTTAATGGTCGGCTGAGAGTCTATTTCATATCCGTCCACTGACAGCGTTATTGTCTCTATTTTCTTTCTACTGGATATAAGTATAGCCTCTGTTTTATGTCTAGCAAGCTCAAGTCTAGTCTGCTTTAGCCAATCGTGGATTATAATTACTGCCGCGTTAGCGATTTCCGTCACCTCTTCCTTTTGCTTTACTACTACCACTACTGCAATGTCATCTGCAAACCCTACAACTATTGCACCTTCGGGTAGCTCTAGCCTAAGTACGCCATCGTACATGATGTTCCACAATAGTCCACAATAGGACCCCTCCAGTTACTTGATAGGTTTTCGTGCCGCTCTCTGTGTCATACAAAAAGGTTCTGTCTTTTAGTTAGTCAGACATAATCCTTCTTATATATGCGGGTACCTCTTTTTTCAGCGCCTGACGGATAGTTTATTTGGACCAGAATTTGAGCTGTACGTGTTGGGTTATTTGGACGATATCATTATAGTAACAGAGAATTTCGAAGATCACCTGAAATGGGTGGAACTCGTATTAAAGCGCGTTACAGAAGCGGGGTTGACCGTAAACCGGAAGAAATGTGAGTTCGGTTGTTCGCAAGTTAGGTACTTGGGCTATTTGCTAGACAGAGAAGGGTTAAGGCCCAATCCAGAGCAAATTGCGCCGGTGTTAGAGTATACTCTTGCCTTGACTCGCGCTCCAGTTCTCGCGCGTCCCGATTTTACGAAGCAATTCACGATTTAGTGCGACGCGTCCGACTTCGAGATTGGCGCCGTACTCACTCAAGAGTTTGAAGATGGGGAACATCCAATCGTGTACCTAAGCCGTGTATTATCACCCGCGAAAAAGAATTACACTACTACCGAGGAAGAATGTCTAGCGATGATCTTCACGATCAAGAAGTTGCGCCCGTATATTGAGGGATATGGTTTCACGGTAATCACGGATCATAGCGCCTTGCGTTGGCTCCAAAATCTGAATGACCCAACTGGCCGCTTAGCGCGTTGGGCACTTGAGTTGCAACAATGGGACTTCGAAATTGTACATAGAAAAGGAGCCAATCATCACGTACCCGACGTAGTCAGGGAGAAGACGAAGAAGTAGTTAGCGCCTTTGATGTAATTACGGATGAGTGGTACCTTCAGCGCCGGCGAGACGTGCTTACGTCGCCAAAGAAATTTAGGGCGTGGAAAGTCAAGGACGAGATGCTGTACTGATACCGCCGCGACTCATTATTAGACCCGATTACTCACTCGTCAGAGGGTTGGCGCCTGGTGGTGCCGATAGAATATCGCCCCCGAGTCCTGAGTGACGCCCATCGCGAATCTTCCTCCGGTCATTTAGGTGTAGAAAATACATACGATCGCGTCGTGAGAGAGTATTACTGGCCGGGAGTATGGCACGATGTTAACCACTACGTACAAGAGTGCGACGAATGCCAGCGTTATAAAACCTCCCAGTTAGGAACGGCCGGTCAAATGGGGCACATAATTGTTAAGCGCCCGTGGGCGGTAGTAGCTGCCGACCTGATGGAATTTCCCACAAGTAAGAGCCAGTACAAGTACTTAATAGTTTTCCAGGACTTATTCACGCGTTGGGTCGAATTGAAACCAGTTAGAAAAGCGACGGGTCAAGCAGTAGCGAAAGCATTCGAAGAGTTAATATTATTCGTTGGGAAACGCCCGATTTTCTGTTAACCGATAACGGAAAGGAATTCATCAATAAAACTCTGAAGGATACCTTGAATTAGACCGAAAATCGAATTAGACCCTTCCGCGGGGATAGATAGAGAAAAAGTGTTTGGATGCTCTTCGCGATATACTACTGAAACTTTTGGACCAAGCCTGGGGGAAACAAACCGTAGTGTACAACCAAGGAAAACGCGTATTAGAATTTGAGGTGGGCGACGTTGTACGTCGGAAAGTACATTCGCGAAGCTGTGGAGGTATGTATCACTCCATTAGCGCCACAGGTTTCCGTTGACCTTCGCGACGTTTTCAGGTGGAAATTCCATTCTACCAGCCGCCTCCCGCGACGAGAAATACCCCTCCCATGCCCCGTTTGGAGATTTCCGGCGCCGAGAGCGACTCGAGCGGGAGTCCGAGTACGGGCGCGGTGCCCCGTCGCTACGGTGGGACGACGGAAGCGGGCTCCCGTTCACGTTCGCGTTCGTCGCGCCGGAGAGCCGCGGTACGGCTCAACGGGGTCATGTTTGGAGGGCTGACTTCCATAGCGACGGACCCGACTCTCAACCCGCCTCCACGGACCTGCTTCAACTGCGGGCAGCCAGGACACCGCCGGACAGGATGCAGAGCACCGCCAGGCCGTTTTTGCTTTAATTGTGGTCGGCAGGAAACGGACTTGGCCAACTGTCCGCGGTGTCGAGAAGCCCATCTTCGGTACATGCGGCAGCAGGGGTTTAGGCGACGTGGACGCGGAAATCCCGAGGGAGAAGCCAGGATGCCGGGGAATTGGGAGTATCCAGCTCAATACCTCCAAATCGATGCATCGCCACCGTCGTATGACGAAGCAGTGGCCGGCCAGGACCAGCCCTACCGCTACTTCACCCGCATGCCGCCGCCTAGGGACGAGAGGGACGCCGGCCGATACCCTAGACCGCTGCCCAACACCTGGATGGAGGCACTCCATCAAATCTCGACCGCTCCGCCGGAGGTCCTAGCGTTGCTCCGGTCACACCTGGGTAACGCCTAGGACTTCCATTTCTTTTTGTTTTTTTTTTGAATAAAGAATAAGGGTCTAACCAATGTGTGATGATTCCCGTCTCCCTTGCATGAGTCACGTAGCGTCCAGATTTTATGCCGTCTGTCGACTCATAGCGCCAGTTCAACCATCTCGAGCCGTGTGTTGATGTTCGCATTTATTTGCAGAAATGACCAAGACTCAAGGAGTTCCCGGACGAGATCAGCGCCGAGGTATCCTTGCGAGGGGAGCCTCTCCGGAGTCGCGTTGGTTGCGGCCATTCGATGGTCCCGTTTTAACGTCGGGTCGCCCCGCCTTCGGTGTCGTAGAACTGGAGATGGAAGCGCGACGGTGGGATTTAGTTTTCGCTGCGAGAAGTTTTCAGGGTGAAGCCGCAAGACCAGTGACCTCAGTCCAGGAGTTCCTGTGGCGCCCGATCTAGAAAGGAGACGACCAATGGAGCCGGAATCCCTGGAGGCGGAGTACGAAGAAGAAATGGACCTCCAACGGTGGCTAGGTGCGATACTGGACCTCTCCGATGCTCCTCCGTTCGTGTTACACATTTCGGAAGGGTTGAACCAGGATTCGTTGCGTCGAGAGATCATTGAGATTTGCGCCTCCCACACGGGTTACACGCGTACATGACCACTAATTTGTTTGCGCAATCAATGTTGTTCCCTGCTGCAATTTGTCATGCAACAGAGGAACAATAACATTGATTGTCGTCGCGCCGAGGAAGCTAACCTCACCTGCCAGTCGCATGGAGCAACAGTGGCTTCCCTGCAGGCTCTAACGCTGTACCGACGCAGCCGACACGAGGAAGAGTGAAGCGTGCGCATCGCAGCCGCGCATATATGAGTGCACCGCAAACCAAGAGAGAGAGAGAGAGAGTGCGCAGCCGAAGAGCGCGCGTGGACAAAGGAGCTCGCGCGCGAAGCCGCATACCGTCGCGGAGTCTACATGACTAGTGGGGGGAGCGCGCGTACACCACTAGCGCGCACCACTAACCGAGCCATGCCACTGCACTGGCGCAGTCCTGTCCGCTAGTAGAAGTCCCGTGCACCGTAACGGCACGATGACTTAAATTTGACTTTAGCGCCAGATGACGCGTCAGGGCAATCTGACGTGTTCGCGATATCTCTCTCTCTCTCTCTCTCTCTCTCTCTCGCTCGTTAGGCGCTGACGGAAGAGAACGTCTGTGCGGTTGACGCGGCTATCAGTGCCAGGATAAGATCAAGCAATCACAGACTCGTTGAAAAGTATGAATGCGATTTTAACGTCGAAATTTCATAAAATGAAGAACTTTAACGTTTTATACAAGAGAACACTGCAAGTATAAAGCAAAAACCATTAGATGAGCGGGATACGTTTTTTGGTGGTCGTACTGGAAATACTGTCAACATATATGATTGTCGGGGATCGGAAAAGATCAAATATGTAGACGTATGCTTGCTATATCCGTACATCTGTAAACGTGGTAAATATCCTATAGGACACCCAAAAATATACATTGGGCAGGAAGAGTGCCAGATGCTTGTAGGTCCAAATAATGACATTTCTAAAGTGGAGTTTGTTTGTGGTGTATTAGCAATACGAAATTTGTATCATCCTGTATTACCCATGAGAATGCACGAAAAGCTGATATTTCCACTGTGTCGTACGTGTTGCGAGCAAACGATTTAAGAAGATTGTAGCTTTCAAAAAAAGGATACATCGTTAAAGATGTGTACGAAATTTGGCGGTATGAAATGACACAGTAAGATCAAGACGAGAAAAAGGGTGGAGTTTTTGCCGAATATATAAACGAATTTTTTGCATAAAATATCATGGCTTCAGGCTATCCTCCAGAGTGTGTCATTAAAGAAGATGAAGAAAGATATGTGCAAGAAGTAAAAACTACTGAAGGTCTAAGTTCAGACAAGGAAACGATACGTTTCAACGCTGGACTGAGATCAGTTGCAAAACTATGTCTTAATTCATTATGGAGAAAGTTCGATCAACGTGAAAATATGACAAAGACAGAGATCGTGGCAACACCGGAAAAGTTAATGGAATTACTGACGTGTGCAGAGAAGTTAATGGGATTTTACCGGTCAACGATGACACACTGTATGCCAACTGGCGTTACAAAGCTGAGACTCTTACACCATCACCAACAACAAGTGTTGTTATTGCTGCATTTACAATAGCACAAGCACGTCTCAAGTTATTTGACTATTTTAACTTCTTGGGGTCTCGTGCACTGTACTACGACACAGATTCTGTTTTTTACATCAGTAGAGACGGTGACGATGACTTACCGATTGGGTCACAGCTAGGTAGTCTAACGGATGAGTTGGCTGACAAAGGTATCGGTACGTACGTAACAACATTTTTATCTGGAGGCCCTAAATTTCACGGGTACAAATATAAAACCACAGATAGGTGTGAAGGGTATGTGTGTAAAGTTAAAGGAATCCGGTTGAACTAGAAATATAAATATAAATATAATATAATATAATAGAAATAGTCAACAAATAAATTTCGAAACAATTCGTTAATTGATCACTACACCAAACACCGAAATAGTTCTATTAAATTCTGTCATTCGTCGAACTGCTTTTCATGATGTTATATCACAAAAAGAAACAGAAAAATGTTAACCTGTGCACAGAAAGCAATGATAAGGATCATTGCAATGGATAAGAGCTACCCATATGGGTACAAAGAAAGCGCGACAGACGCAATTCAAGATGACTTAATTAGTTGATCGTTGAGCGAGCGCTAAGATAATTGGTCGGTTTTGCTAGTAGGGAGTTTTTTTATCGTAATATAACGTGGTGGTGGTAGCGGCCAGATCTATATTTAAGCAGTGACGGTAAGCTTGAGAAATCATCATTATTTTACGAACAGTATAAGAAAGAGCTCGTGACGAGGCGGAGTAGAAACTTACAAGTCTTACTCTCATAGAATTATTCATTTCATTAAAAAGTATGTATAATTCACGGTGTATTATTACTTTTTCTATAATTATTTTTAAATAACAATACTGTTTTTGTTTTAACATGGATTTAGAAGCTCATAACAAGATTGCTAGTAGGTGTTTTTTACCTACAAAGAAGGTGTCCGAACTAGAGGTCGACCACTAACACATGGTCCAAAGAAGTGAACACGCGTTATGGATAAAAAATTGTGGCTATCTTGGATGATGAGTTTCAAATTTTCCTCCCTTCTCGTGTATCTGCCGCACTAATAAAGGATACGAATTTGTATGAAAGTAGGAGCAATCAACCCAACAAGTTAAAACTGTTCTTAAATTATAAGAAGGGTAATATTATTGTGTTTAATACTGCTTAGAAAATATTGTAAGAAACTGAAATAAAAAGGCAAAAGAAAAATTTATGTGTGAAAGTTTGTTTAATGATTAACCCATAGA
>JAZHPH010000707.1:0-26132 GCA_037356405.1 Nasonia oneida | reverse complement strand
TGCTAAAAGTGAGATACCCCTATAGTTATTGTAGTCTGTCTTATCCCCCTTTTTAAAAATCGGTATAATGATAGATTCCTTCCAATTTTCGGGTATTGTTTCATTTTTCCAGATGACACATACTAGTTTATAGATTTTAAAAGTAAGCTCAACGCCCCCATATTTGAGAAACTCAGCTGGTATAACGTCATTTCCCGTGGCTTTGTTGTTTTTTAGTTTTTTAATCGCGGCCTCTACTTCTTAGTAGCTTGGTTCCTCCACGTGGAGTTCAGCAGTGTGAATTTCCTCCCCTAATTCTTCGCTATTTTCGTGCACGTTTAATAATTTATCGAAATAATTTTTCCACAGCGACAGTAATTCATTGTCATTTGTTACGAGGTCCCCGTTTTCGTCCTTCATCAATTGCGCTCTACTCCTAAAACCCTTTCTGATTGCGTTAATCCTTCTGTACATTTCGCGTAGGTTATTTTCCTTACTGTTAGTTTCTATTCTCCTAATAAGATTCTTTTGATACTCCCGCTTCTTATTTCTGTAGATCGCGCTCGTCTGTTTCCTTAAGTTAGAATACTCTTCTACGGTCCTATCGCTTCTATTTTGTAAGCTAACTAATTTAGCCTTTTTGCGCCTTTCAAACCAGAGTTCGCACTCTTCGTCAAACCATGGTTTGCTCTTTGGCTTTTTCTTTTTACCCAGTACTTTGTTCGCGGCCTCTTTTACCGTTTTTGCGATGTCCCCCCATAAGCTATTCGGTTCGTCATTCCCCTCCGGCGATGTGTTTGCTTCTTCAAGTGCCTGAAACCTGTTATTAATTTCTATCTGGTACCTAATTCGCTCTGTTCTATCTCGTAGCTTCTCAATATCGAAGCTTTCTACCTTGTTTGCTCGCTTACTATTTTGATTCGCTACTAGTCTTGCTCTTAATTTGGCTACTACTAGGAAGTGATCCGAGTTGCTATCTGCCCCTCTGTAAGCCCTTACGTCGAGAACGTTAGTATGGCGTCTTTTTTCAATGAGGAAATGATCAATTTGGTTCTGCGTGGCCCCTTCCGGCGATGTCCACGTTGCCTTGTGTATGTCCTTGTGCTTAAAACACGTAGTTTTGATTATAAGATCTTTTGCCGCCGCGAAATTTATGACCCTAATACCGTTATCATTGCTGGCTTCGTGCAGGCTTTCCTTCCTTATAGTAGGCCTAAACATTTCCTCCCTACCTATTTTAGCATTGAAATCGCCTAATACTATTCTTGTGTTGTAAGACGCGAACTGGTCGATTACCTGCTCTAATGTTTCGTAATAGAGATCCTTAGCTTCTTCTTTTTTGTCCTCCGTAGGACAGTGCACATTAATAAATACATATCTATACCATTTTTGAGCCATGATAGTATGTTAAACCCGCGCGCTTTGGATCCTGTTCCGATCTCAGGAGAGTCCACCGTTCTAGAGGCGTTAACCCCCATACCTCTCTAGAACTAAGTATGAGAGCTTTCCGACTTTGACGAGGACAGTGTCAATTCGTCGTCAGACACACTACGGTTTCATTCTCGGATCCTAACGCCCCCCTGCAAGGCAGCGCGCCTTCGCTGGCATCGTTACCGCGTAAGACCAGGTGACGAATCATTCTACACATCCCCTTTCGGGGCAGTTGTCATCGCTCCCGCATCCTCCTCGGCAGCAGGATTTTTGCCCATTTTTGTAATGTATGATGAAAGAGATAGATTGAGAGATAAGAGATAATGTGAAGTGTTTTTTTGTTGTGGTGCTTGCGTAGTGTTTCTAGATGAATGCGTTCGACAGTGTGGGCTCATCACACTCACGCCTGTTCCTATCGGCTGTCCGCGGCTGCTTATTCAATTTATTCGCAGCTAACCTCCTTCTCAGGGGCTGTTCCTATATCCGCAACCTAAGGACGCGCTGTGTAGTGGTGATAGGCACCCACCCGTCCGATCTGGACGACAACGCCCAAGACCCGCTTAGGGTAGCGGCATTGTAACAGTTACTTTTACTTCAGTGCACTTAAATAATGTAACTGATTACTGATAATATGGTTTATGTCCATTTTTTTTATTGATTCCTATGAAAGCTCTCTGCGTTTTACAGGGTTGAGACTTTCTTTATTACAAAGCCCGCATTACTTTCTTTTTTTTATTTTTTAAAAAATTAAGTAAAGTAAACTAACTTTACTATATGTCATAATATTTAAAATTAAAATATAATTAAATATTTTGATATTTTTTACAATAAAAATTCTCATTAGCAAGTCTCAAAATATTACCAAATTTTGATAGTATTAAGTATACTGCGAACATAATATCTTATTGGCAATAATAATGATAAAATAAATAATAAATATGTTTAGGGAATGTTTTAATGTAGCCCTAACATGAAACGGTTCTAAAAACATTTTAAAAACTTTTAATACCACACTTTGAAACGCTGGAATGAAAGTTTAAGAAATATTGGGAAAAACGATAAATAAACGATCGAATGTCCACACTTTTTGGATTTTATTAATTTGATAAAACGTTTATTTAATGTTAGAAAGTTGTACACTGTAAATTGTTATAAAATTCTAATAAAAATAGTTAATCACTATAAAAGATTGTTTGTATTTAGACTATGCTTTACAGTTTTTTACAGAATCATACACTTTTTACATTTTTTTATATTTATTTTTATTATGATATTTTTACATTGTATTGCAGTTAATAACATTTCTATAATTTGATAAATTAAAAAATTGTAAAAATCTTATAAACTGCAGAAAAATAAAAAAGTAGAAAAGATGTTTGATTGCACAAAATGTGAAATACGTGATAAAATATAAAATATAAAAGGGTAGAAATCTGTAAAATCTTGTAAAGCATGCTTCTTTACGGTTCTCTACTATTTTTAGTATAATTTTATAGCTAAACAGCTAAATTTATTTTTTATTTTGGTAATTTTTAGAATATCCCAACTAAGGCTTTTCAGAATAAATTACAACGCGGGCTTTGTTCTGATTACTTATGAAGTTTAGTAATATTTGGTCATTATGAACGCCATATGGAATTGACGTAATCCAGTTAATTAAATGAATAAATTTTCTAAAATGACAGGTATTTCATTTATTTTCCAAAAGGAATCAGTCCATTTCATCTATTTATTTCTTTGAATCCACGAATCAGTATACACGACCAAAAATGTTTTTAACAGGTATAAAGTAAAGGTACGACCATCTAATTATTTAGGTTTTAAAGGCATTTGGTTTGAATCGAATGTACCTAACTAATAAAAACCAAAAGAAATAAGCTTCGTGTTCAAATTCAGTGGCTCAAAATTCATAAAAATAGCCTTCGTCAATAATTTTCCTCTAGACGTACTGTGTTTAGATACTCTAATGCACCAAGTCCATTATCAATAGTACAATATTAATAATTGAATTTAAAATATGTTCAACAAAATAATACACAAAAATAAAAGTAATAATTAAAAATCTTAAAAAAATAAAAAAAAGAAAGTAATGCGAGCTTTGTAATAAAGACAGTCAACCCTGTAAAACGCAGAGAGCTTTCATAGAAATTAATAAAAAAATTGCACAGTATAAACCATATTATCAGTAATCAGTTACATTATTTAAGTGCACTGAAGTAAAAGTAAAAAAAATAAAATTTAGCTTCGTGATCAAATTCAGTGGACCAAAATTCATAAAAATAGCCTTCGTCAATGATTTTCCTCTAGATGTAAATTTCTTAACCGCGTAAAACAGACATTTTGGGTGGTTTTTTGAGGTTAGGGACGAGCGCTTGAGGTATCGGTAAAAAAGACGGCCGGTTTCGTGTTCAGCAGCACAAAATACATAAAAATACTCTCTGTCAATAATTTTCTTCCCGTCGATCGCAGGATAAACCTCTCAGCTGCGTGAAAAAGCAATTTTGGGGGGTGTTTTTTGAGGTTAGGGACGAGCGCTTGAGGTATCGGTAAAAAATACCGTCGAATTCTTATTCAGCAGCTCAAAATACATGAAAATAATAATTGCTTAGAATTTTTCTTAGAGTCCTTGTGATTTCTGACAGCTTTATCATTTCCTAAAGGAGTAATTTTTTAAGGTTAGGGAACGCGTAGCTCCGTCTGGGAACGACATTTTATAAAACGCCCCTCACTTATTGAAAGTACATACAAAATGCTAAATTTTCCATATTTTTAAAAATTTTTAGATCAAAATGAATTTTGGGCAGAGCTTTGTTACGTTTGACGTGGAACGTCCCATATATATATATATATATATATATGTACTCATATGAAAATATATAAGTATATGGACATTTATTGTGTTAATAAAATTAATAACATACTTTCACGCCAATAAGAAAGAGGAACCCTCGGTTGAAATTTTAAAAGAATAGGGAAAATAGCGAAAGAGAGAGATATATTGAGGCCTATTGCCGTACTGATAGACACTTACCTTTTCTTGTATTATCGGGTTCGAACGGCTCTGCTACCTGCTCGTCCTCTCAGTTATAGAGTACGACGGGACCTCGGACTGGATCAACGCAATAGGCTGGGATACTCGCAAAATAATTTCACTTACGTTTAATTGACTTCGATTTGTTTATTCGGTTTACAAGATAGTTCGTTACACACACGAGTATTAAAAGTATTTAACACAGAGAAAGAACGAAGTTCGTTTGTAATCACAATTCGACTATACGAGGAACAATTTGATGGATTTTATTTGTAAGTGCCGCACGAATAATTTCAAGAGAAAAGAAAAGTATGAGAGTCGATAGGGAAACGGGCAGAGCTTCCGCACGATCCAAGTAACTTTTAAGAATTTAGCGACTTGCGCCCCAGGTTTTATATATTCTCAGCTTCTTTGTGGTCCTCCTCTCTAATCTTCCGGAGGGGTGAGTACTCGACCAGTTAGATGCTTTAACGTAGATTAGAGTCCTCTCGGCGTTTGAATTTTGGAGTAGTGTGGACCAATCGGAATTTTGCTGTTAGTCGATAAGAACTTCTCCTCTTCTAGTAATGCAACCGATCTTATTCTCGCCTTCCTATGTGTTCCCGCTCTCCATTATCTGGTTTATCGCGACTTTTACGACATGCTCTACGTTCGATCTGTACGTTCTCCATGGATGAAGCTGCGTATGTCGACGACTTCTCAGCTTCGGGACACGTGCTCTTGTCGTGTTGTAATATTACATATTCTTGCTGTAATATTACATATACTTTGCTGCGTGTAGATGTAATGGAGGCATCACCTCCTGCGAATCTATGCGTGAACTCCTTATCTTGACTTTGCGGCTTCTTCTCTTTTCTGTCGCCTCTTTCCATTCGTGAACTCACTAATTTTACATTGTGATTTTAATTGTACGGGTTTGCTTATATTCGCAAGCGCGTACATTATTATATAATTTTAATAAATCTTCATGGGTTTTTGAATTTAATTATATTTCTCGTATCGTCGTCTTGGGTTTAAGAACTCTTTTCAATGTTTGGTTCTTAATTTTTCTCTCATCGCTTCTCGGAATCGAAGCGTCTAATCTCTCTAAATTCCTATGGGAAAGGCGTTATCTCTATAATATTGATTTTACTTTTAATAGAGAGTTTTTATTTTTTGTCCATTTTTCTTTGTTCAAATTTATTCTTGTAAAATGTTTGTGATATACAATAAAAGTGAGCATTTCATACCTTCCTCCTAGGATGAACGTACTGAGGTGAGCCTCTGACGCTCACAAGGTAAGTTTCCTGATTTTGCTTTATAATAATATAGTTTTATAATTAATTTATAGACGTACATATACAATAAAGTTAACGTTTTTCCCCCTTTTTTTCCTTTTAATTATTATTAGGTTAATACAATTCATGATTAAATCTTTATAATTAATTCTAATATAATATTATTTTGAGGTATTTGATTATTTTTGTTTTGTACTTTTCTGCTGCTCATACCTTATTTTGTTTGATAATTTGCTATATTAAAATTTTCTTTTTTCTGTTTGATTTAACAAGCTCTTAACTAGTTTTAAAATACTTAAGTGGAATAATAGTTAGTATTATTTCTTTCGTTAATAGAATAGACGTTTACATAGTGATAAAATAATAATTAAAATTATAGTTCAGAATCAATAATAATTTCCTTACAGTAATTTTAATAAACGCAATTTTTTTCATTTCTTTGATTTCTTTTCAATAGATCAAGTGGCGCGGTAGCGCTACGAAGGCGAGTTTGAGAAGCAGACGAAGCCGCGGCGCCCGTGACACTATTTATTTCTATATTGGTTTTTGGATTTTTCATGATACAGAAAAAAATGCTTATCGTTACGGTTCGTGAGTTTTTTTAGCTTATCATTATGTTTTCTGAGCTAAATTATGGTTCCCAATGAAAATATTTGTTAAAAAGCCGTTTCGTTTAATAATAAACGAGTTTGTATATCACGAATGCTCAAAACAGTATCTCTATTTTTTTCTCCAGTGTGGTAGGGCCGTGAAGTTAGCTTTCTAGCATAAAAGTGGTAGGACCATGAAGTTGGCCGCACAAGCTATTGTGTGTAATACAGTTGGGTATCGCTTTCCCACAATTTAATGTGTTTAAATTGTCTGCTTGATTTTAAGGTTATGTTTTTAAACAGTAATAATATATTACGATATTTAGAATAAGGAGGTTGTCGGTGCATAATTTGCGTTCCGGAGCAGTAACAGTAAAACTAGCTTGCTAGGTTAGCCGATGACAAGGTTCAGGATGTTTCCGAAGTCTTACAAGGAAGGGTCCCCAGGTGTACCTCACCGATTTTGATCATTTTATGATATGTTGTAGTACTCGAGAAAATATTAGACACGTGTTTTTTCTTACGTGCTAACTCATCGATTTAAGGGGTGAAAATCACCCATGAAGTTTACCCCCAAAAACAGGTTTTTTCTAATATCTCAAAAACTATTTGGAGTTTTTAAATAAAACCAACGCCAAATTCTTTATTATAAATAAACTGTTTGTCAACCCCTGTTTTTTAAGTGGGTAAATGTGCAATTTTTCGCTATTTTTTCAATATAAAATTGATCAAATCGGCTAGATTTGGTTGAAAATTGCACTACCATCAAGAAGATAAGAAATTAAAGTTGACGTGTTTCGAGATTTACGAAGAAAAATTTTTTTCTTGATTGTTTTACCCCTGAGGTTATTTTTTTATTTTATCCTTAAATGAAAAATTAGATCCATGAATAATTTTTCAATTTTAAAATGTTTGGCAAGCGATATAAAATTAAAACATTTACTTCCTGATTTTTTTTCCATTTATTTGTAGTTCCTTTGATGATTCATTTTAAAATTCTATAATTTTAAACTATTAATTTATAAATTATTCTGACAGTTTTAACAAGATTAGATAATTTCAAACAATGACATATTTCAGGATTCTTAAAATTTGTATCATACCAAAAATATAAAAAATACACTCTTCATTAAAAGTGCATTCATACGTAAACTTTATAGGAAATCTTATACAAAAATTATAGGAGTCATTAGTATTTTAAAATTTTCCATATCACATCATATATCACATTGAAATTTTAAAACACATATAATGATATGTTATTAAAATACATTTTAAATTAAGTAAGTATATCTACATATTCAATAATATTTATTAATAGTATTTGCTATATATCATATGCTGATGATAATGCTATTGACCTGTTGATAATAGTTATCTGTGATAAATTTATCCGTGAGTCTTCGTGATAAATTTATTTTTATTTGTAATTCTGCAACTTGTGAAAGCATTGAAATCGGCATTTTTACTTACTTTGGTCAGTTCTTTATGTTTCTTTGAGTTTAAAAGTGTACTTCAACGTGTTAAATATAACAGTATAAAATAACAAGAACAGTTTTTCATTTTACAGTGTTAAATTTTTAGAGTGGAATAAAATGTTTGTAAATCCCATGAACGTGTTAAACTTGCTTTTAATAACATTTCAAGCACTTAATCAGAAAGAAACTCCAATAAAACAGCGAGAAAGAGATTTAAAAGAGCATATTGCACAAATTTTATTAAACTCTATGCATGAATTTAATGAATTTGAAGTTTTTGAGGATGAAACTCTTGATTTTGCAGAACCTTATAAAGATATTCAAATGCAGGTTGTAGAAGATGATGAAAGAGATAGTATTACAGATGAAAGTTTTCAGCAGTGCACATCAGATGTTGAAGAATTAGATCACGATTATAAAGCAAGAGCAGTAGAGTTTTGGAGAAGTGGTGTTAATAAATACAAATTTTAATTTAAAACCGTACACAATAGATTTCGATAGGTAACATCAATAACACAATTAAAACGTTGGGCAAAAACTTTAAATAAAGGTGGAACTTATAGAGAAAATATAGCTAGAATTTGTTCATTTGTGTTAGAAAATTTCAAAGCTGCTGTTGATGCTGGACATATTATCCATGATATAGATTTACAGAAATGAGCCCTGCAAGCACAAAAGGATATTGGTCATGAAGATTTTCGTTTCAAAGCATCAAAACATTGGGTAAAAAATTTTAAGAGAGCCCATAGAATTGTTGGAAGAAAAATTAATAAATTTATTACCAAAAAAACAATAGAAGGAGCAAATTATTTACAAAAAAAAAGCTGATGAATTTGTTATTGAACTAAAAATCTTATTAAAGAAAAAGGAATAGAAAATGTTTATTATTCAGATCAAAGTGTTTTTCAATTAGAAGTCCATTCTGGCCGTACATTAGAAATCGAAGGGGAAAGTCAAGTAGAATGCTTGGTGCAATCTGTAGCTTCTACGACTCATAGTTATACAATACAACCAACAATATCTGGTGATGGTAGATTTCTTTCCCCTCTTTTTATCGTTCTTAAAAAAAAAAACTGGTGAATTTGGGCCAGTTGTATCACAAGAGTTATTCAGATCAGCTAACATTTATGCAATGGCTTCTAAATCAGGAAAATTAACTTCAGGTATTATTTCATATTAGGCGTATTCGAATAATTATGATACTATTTTGGATTCAGAAGGCATCCTGTGTTATTATTAGTGATAATTTTTTTGTTTTAATTTGTATTCTATTAAAAATTACTAAAATTTAAAATTCGTCTGATTTTAGATCATTTTAAAACATGACTCAAAGAAGTATATTTTCCGACTGTTGGTTTATCAATTGTACTTTTGGTAGACTCGTGGACTAGACACTGTCCTTCAGCCGTAGAAGAAGTAAAACCTACTAATAAAGAAATAACTTTAAAATTAATTCCAAAAGGAACTACAGGCAAAATACAACTGCTAGATGTTTTTGGATTTAGGGTTTGGAAAAATTATGTAAGACACTTTTCGGGCAGCGTGATATTGATGAATGAAGAATTGAATCTTCATTTAAGAAACAATATCATTAAACTTCAATCTTTAGTGCACAATCAACTATCTTCTCCGAGATACATAAATCTGTTTAAATATTCATGGTATAAAAGTGGTTACACGGATGTTCATCCTGAAAATTTTGAAAATCCAGTAAATTTTGCTTTTAGATCACAATCTCATATACTTCGTGAAATTGCAGGGTGCTCTAATGTTGCAATTGTTCGATGTTCGTGGTGTAAAAAATCTTTCTGTTTGAAACACTTTTTTGATAATTATCATTATTGTTCTACTTATGATCCTTGATAACAATTAAGAAAATTATGTGATTTTCAATTACCGATGTATTACACATAAATTGCATGATCTAAATAATTGTAATTTTATAAGTTTGTAGAATGTATTCAAAATAAAATTTATTACACAATAGTTCAAAATTTTAATTTATTTCAAACCTGCAATAATTAATTGTAAAATGAAATGATTTTCATCGATATTCAATGATGTTTTATTAAAAATTAAAAATATACAATAAATGTGTAAATCTGCAAATAAATTAAAAAAATTTAAAAATAATTCAAGAATTTTTTATTTAAGGGTAAAATAAAAAAATAACCTCAAGGGTAAAACAATCAAGAAAAAAAATTTTTCTTCGTACATCTCGAAACACGTCAACTTTAATTTCTTATTTTCTTGATGATAGTGCTATTTTCAACCAAATCTAGCCGATTTGATCATTTTTATATTGAAAAAATAGCGAAAAATTGCACATTTACCCCTAAAAAAACAGGGGTTGACACCCTTCGGGGTAAAAGTTGTGCCTACAGTAGCGTCTTTTTATAATAAAGAATTTGGCGTTGTTTTTATTTAAAAACTCCAAATAGTTTTTGAGATATTAGAAAAAACCTGTTTTTGGGGGTAAACTTCAAGGGTGATTTTCACCCCTTAAATCGACGAGTTAGCACGTAAGAAAAAACACGTGTCTAATATTTTCTCGAGTACTACAACATATCACAAAATGATCAAAATCGGTGAGGTACACCTGGGGACCCTTCTTGTTAGTGTAAAAATCATTTAAGGGCGGAATTTATGCGTGCAGGGTGACTGATGACAAGGTTCAGGTTATTTCCGGGGTCTTGGTGTAAAAATCATTCAAGGGCGGAGTCTAGGTGTATAAGATGGCCGATGACGAGGTCTAGGTGGTGCGCTCCATGGTATTTGGTGTTTAGGTAAATAAATCATACGAGAACGAGGTCTGGGTATTTCGCACCGTGGTTTTTGGTGTCTAGGTGTATAAATAATTCGGGGGTGATGTATATTAGAACAATAAGTGATTTCATCTTAGTAATAAAAATGTTACAAAAAAGCTGTGGTCGAATGGTGCTAAAGATTCTTATATTTTATTTTTACCACTTTGAATATGAAATACTCTAAACAATTTTAACTACTCCACTTTATGTCGTATCAAGAGATATTGGAACTCTCTCCCTGACAAGATTCGGAATTCCCAATTAATCATCTGCTTTAAACGCCGACCGGCATTCTTTGTTTACAGTTTTGAGTGATCTCCCCAGGATCACATTGTTTTAACATTATTTGATACTTACATTATTTTATCATATCTTCTATTCTCTTGTTACTACGAATCATTCTACTTCTGCGCTCAACCTTATGTTCAACCACATCGTTTCGTGTTACTTGTAAGGGCTCATAGCCCGTGTACTGAATACAATAAAATAAAATAAAATAAAATTTAGAAATTTGCGTCTAACAATCATTAATTTTGCTTATTGAGATTCCTTTCTCTACTCCTCGTTTTTATTTTTAGGGAGGCTAACGCGAGCCATTAATTCTATCGTTTCCTTGCAAATGAAACATTTGGTTAATAAAAAGGAGCATTGAGCACAAGTTGCAAAATATAAATATGGTAGGAAAAGGATTCTGACTTGCCTTGAAAAACATAGCTTACAATCCGTAGGGGATGAAAATATAATTTTTACTTCTGATTGTTGCATTTTATAATTATTGTTAGGAGAAATTTGATTTTTACTTAAAGATACCTTAGTTCTTGCTTCATTTATAAATTTTTCTCCTTTTCGGTTTCTGAGATAAGTGCAGTGAGGTGCGAAGATCGCGTGCCTGCCCCACAAATCTTCCCCTGGTTGAAGTTGAGATAGTTCGCCGTTGCAGCAGAAACAGTACACTTCGTCTTCCTTGCAGTTGTAACAGAAACCCATTTCTGCTAAAATTTCGGGTCAGTGGCTTGATTCTTTTAGCCATAGCTTGTAGGTGTGAAGCCTGTCTTCATAGGTCATGTAGTCTGGATGTTTGGGTCTGAATGGTTGTTCAACATTCACCTGTAACTAAAAACAAATTTACAATCGCTCAACTTAATTTTATTCATATTTTTTGTCTTCCTTGAATAATTTCTTTAAGCCATGCGGATTCTTTTCAGTGGTCCTCTCTATGTTATGGTGGAAGCCTTTGGTCTCTTCTCTTTGTATTTGTCTGATAGGAATTTCGATTGAGTCGTGATGATACTGTTGGATCAGTAGTGTTGGGAGAGGATTCGAAGGTTCTTCTCTGGGAAATGGGTTGTCTAGGTTTTCGTTTATGTCATGATCGATGTACGGAATTTCGTTAATATTTATTGGTGTAAATGCGTCAAAGTCTATTAAATCGTCGTCTAAATCGTCAAGTACTTCTAAATCGTCTTCGATAGGAATGAAGTCATTTAAAGGTCGACTATCTGCTTTAATTTCTTTCTAAATAAAAAAAATGTTTTGATTCTAATTATTATAGTTAACGCACTTTCTCTCTCTCTCTCTCTCGCTTTTAGTAATGAATCTCACAAAAATCTATTTTTTCTTTCATAGCTATAATTCGTTCAAATTTGTATTTATTTTACGGCTAAATGATAAGCAATTAATTGTATAACAATGTCAGGAAGTTTATTGGAATTAACATTTTGAAGCCTTTTCTCATGGCCTATCCAAATTGCGCTTTTCTTTAATTATTTTCTCAGCACTTGTGAAATGTCTAAATGGAAAATAGGGAAGCGCTTTTGAATTCGATAAGCTTTGGATATGTCGAAACGGTATTTTTGGTTTGGACAATTACAGTTTCCGTTTCGTTTCCGTCGTTTTTACGATCTCTTCTCTTCTTCGGCATTCCCACTTGGTGTCTGAGATTTTTTTTTAACTCAGGCAATTAGTTCCTTCGTAGCTCTTGATCCCTTTCGTTAAACAGTTCCAAAAGCCACGTTTAAAACTCTTCTTGTGCCTGTTGTGCGATAGCGGTCTTGTTGCGGTGATTAGTTTTCAGACTTGTGGTTTTTCGGTGTGCAGTGAAGTGTGACAGTAATACCTCGTGCCTTGCAACTACTTCGTTTGTCGACTTCACGTCATTATGGATTCCTTCCAGCGCTTTATTGATTCTTTCGAGAATTATGCAATGGACCAGGACAAGATTATGGTGATGATCCTTGGTTGCTCTAATGGTCGGGTTAGAGCGAAATTTCCTGAATATTATTGCCACTTTGTAAGTATTTATTTCCTTTTCTCTCTTTTTATCTTCGATAAAACTTAAGATAGAAGAGTTTGCTAATATCTTTTCTCTTTTTTCTTTTATAGCTTTAAACTACTATCCCCTGTATTGCGAGAGAGTATCCGTATTTTTGCCACACTGTCGATCCGACGATTCATATGAAATGTTTCGTCTGTCGACAACCGGTGAGTCAGGCAACTAGAGTGGTACTACACCCTACCAATTCGGGAATACGGGTAATTTTAACATGATTTTTTTATTTTTTTCGTACTTTAAAAGTAATGCTCTTTTTTTACTCTGATCCTAGTATTCCTACCCGGTTTGTATTCCGTCAGACGGCTGTTCGCCCATAGGATTTGTTCCAAATTTATGGGTACCTTGTCACAAGCCGTGCGATTTTCCCGTTTGCATGAATGTACATCAAGTCTGTGAAGTCTGCGGTTTTACTCTTGATGAAATACCTGATCTTAGGAGATGACAAATACTGGGGTACGTGTGCACGCCCCCTTCCCCCTGCTGTATTCATTGAGTGACCCTTTATATATATATATATATATATTTTTTTCTTTTATTTATTTGTACTCTATTGTTATAGGAGGGATCGAAAGCTTTCGTTTATTGGAGAAAACGATGTACGCGCGTGATGCCAGGAGGTACGATCGTCGCAAAGCCGGTAATCGAGGAAGGATAGAGAGTGACGAAATAGGGCGGCGTTGGCTCAAGCGGTAGCACGCGCGCCTAGAGATCTCGCGAGCGCCGGATCGATTCTTGGTCCCAGCGTCTCCTTTTGTGATTTTCTCCTCTCACGTCAAATCTCACCCCGTTACATGGCGCCCAACGTGGGGCGCCATGTAACGGTGTGTAAATCCGATCAACGAATAACTCGTTAAACGACTGGATCGCGTTCCCTCGATGCGGCGGAGGACTCCTCTCCGCCCGCGAAACACCTCCGTTGCATGCAGCTGTTTCAGCTGCTTCTGTTATGCTGGGTCTACGCGCCGCCTGGCGCGTACTCGACTGCTCAACGGCGTTAAATAAGTGCTAATAAATAACGCCCGCGGAGGTGGCGGTATTCGCAGGAAGGAACAGGGATCGGAAATAAGCGAGCGAGGTTTAGAAATGACGACAAATCACGTAAAATAAGAAGACTAAGGTTATATTTACTAGTCGCAAAATAAACGTGAAGTTACAATAATGAAGTAATAATACGCGAGTTGCCAACAACTTTGCGACTCGCCGCGACGCCAGAATAATCGCGCTCGCACGCATGTATCGACGGGAAGGTCGCGCGCCGGATCACCCTCGCATGGATGATATACACTCACACATGCACTCTCTTCCATGCACTGCGCGCCACACAAACCTTCTTTCTCTCATCGACGACGCTCCTGATCCTGGACAGGCTACAAGACTTGGTCACCGCGCTGGACCGCTAGACTAGGACAGGAATACCTGGACTCCGCGTCTCACTCACTCACAAAGTACACCTCGATCCGCTGGACACAGCACAGCACACGATATCACGAAGCTTTTGGAATTCTATAAGGGAAGTCACGTGTTTACCTTCCGAAGGCCGAGAGCTATCTGAGCGCGCACCTAAAGGATTAGCCCGCGCGCTCGTTCTCTCTCTATCTCTTTCGCGCCTATTGCAGAATTCGCACGTATTTATTATCGCGCACGCAACTATACTAACTAAAAATTTTTAGATTTGATTACTGACTTTTTTATAATGTGACAGATAACATTCCACAATGTATGTCTATATATACGTAAAGTCAACGAACTCTTTTGAAATCGTGAGAAGTTCGCAAATAACCGACTTCGAATACGATGAACTGGGTTAGCAGAGTAAAGAGTTTCGTTCAAAACCTTTTCAATGCTCCCTCAACAACAAGAATTATGGATGCCAAATATTAACTGTAGCAGGTTAGTAACGAATCCATTTATTCTCTTAACATTTCTCATCTTAGCTTATTATTATGATTAATATAATCTATTACTAACGTAACCTAAAATAATTATGCATGGAAGTTGTATTTAATTCAAATATCAAATTATCATTGATTTACTAATGTTTTTAATATTTTATATTTTTATACATGTATTTACGTAAAAATTCTCGATATTTTTTAGATACGGAAGAAGAGTTAAATGAATTTATAAGTCAAGTTAGACCTCGTGTGCCAAAACTAAATCAGTCAGCTTTAGATGCTTCAGTGGGTAATAAAGACATTAATGAGAAGGATAAATCAAAGAAATCCAGAAAGGTAAAACTCAATGCTATCGTTTATATAAATATATGTATGTATATATATATATATATATATATATATATATATAATTATTTATAGAAAGCAAAAAAGAAATTTAAAAAATCTGAAGAAGATGCAGCGGCTGAAATAATAAGTTAGTACCAACAATCGCTAGAGGACAACCATGAGGATAGGCTTGGACTGGAGCTAAGTGATCAAGACATTCCAAAGAAAACGAAAGGCACAGATTTTAGTCTGCAGGTGAGCGATAATGAGATCGTGTCTAAAAAAATCATTTTAAATCTGATAAATATTGTTTAAACTCAAGATTATTTAAATAATATTCAATAAATAATATTATATTAATACACATTTTACAAATTTAACATATTGAGGATAGTAGAAGCCATGATATGGACGATGACAGCCAGGACTACAGAAATGATGACCACAAAAATAGAAACAGGGAGCATGAAGACGGTGTGGAAGAGACTAACAAGGTAACTAATACTTCAGAACTGTTGTAACCTTTTGTCAAGTCTGCACAATCCATCAGTTTTAAAATATTCAATTATTTCAAGTATAAAAATTGAATATCTCAAAACTGATTTATCGTACAGACTTGAAAATTGATATGCAAACACTCAAACTATATGGCATGAAGCCAGTGCAGTTTCATGATCTTACAACGAGCAGAAGGTGTACGTTGCTCTGAAGAGGTTGTTTCGACGCTCACGCTTCAGAGCTAATGCAACCTTCTGTTTTCTGAACGATCAAAAAAACAGCACAGGTAACATGCAATCATATGTCTAGTAATCTTTTAATATATATATTTTATTTAATTGTTTGCAGCCAGACAGACAAAATAATGTAGTGGCCCAATTAAAACTAAAACTAAGGGAAGAAAGAAGACACAGGTTAAGAGCGATTGAAGCTCTCAACGTATTAAGAGAAATGAAAGAAGCGGAGAAAAGACAAAAGGAAGATGAAGAACACAAGAAAGATAAATAATCAATAAAAAAATACGAGTAAATAAAGATGACTGATTAAATTTTTTATTATTTATTGACAGAGGCTGAGAAAGCTGAAGTGGCCGCTCAATAAAAACAAAAAGAAGTACGAAGATTTCCTCAGATTATGAATGCCCATAGCGAAATAACTGTGAAGAAAGCAGCTGTTGAAGAGGCTTATGCTCAAAAGGAGCCCAGCAGGTTTTATATAAACATGATGTACGCAGCATGGGGACGTAGTCGGCTTTCCGAATGGTGCGTAAAGAAGACAAAAAAAATAAGGACTTGAAGGTTCTCACTCCCAGGAAAAAAGGGCTGTGAGGGCGCATTTTGAACACTTCCTGAACCATTACAAGTTTTCAGAGCAGCTATATAATCACTATTTAGGATTAGTAAATAACTATGCCAGGCGGGCGATCAATGGAGCAAAAGCTCACGTTAAAACGATCACAGAGTATCCAGAACTCAGTTCTGACTACGATGAAGAGGAACCAGAGATGATAGAGCTATAAAAATAACTTGTTTAAAAGCTACTTCTAAAATATAGTACACTGTTTACCATTACGTAATTTCATATTATTTATTTTTTATCAATAAAAATAGTTTCCGTCCATTTTCATTCATTTTATTACAAATAAATAATTCTACCACGAGTAAATAATGGCTCGAAAGGAAATAACACAGAAATATTTCATTGTAAAAAAATGTTATGATTATATTCAATAACAATTAAGATATTTAAAAAATATTAAATAATTTTTCTCGTAAATAAATATATATAAATAAAAAATAAAAAACTTTTTCTAGTATAAATAAACCAAAATAATGAAAAATAATGTCAAATAATGACAAATAATGACAAATAATTACAAATAATTACACGGATCACTATCAATTTCTGAAAAAAGTATAAAATTATTCTCAATCATAATTAATAATATTTGATAAATTTGAAAAAAAAACAAATTTATTTAAAAAATTTTAAATAATGCAAATAATAGCTAATAATGGCAAATAAGAGCAAATAATTTTAAATAAAAATGTCTCAATTCGGACTAGCAGTATTTAATATTATTTGCTATTATTTACTCTTATCAGTTTTTATTTAATNTAAACATTAGACGATTTCTTTAAGGATTGCATAACTTTTTAGAGGAGAAATCATAATGATAATACTAAGGTACAGAACGGTGACGATGGGTACAAAACTTATATTATCCTATTATGTATGGTCTTTTTGAACAACATATGATACATGGACCATGTGAAATTCAGAATAAAAATTCACCATGTATGGATAAATATGTATTATATGTACTAAAAAGTTTCCTTAACCGTTTGCTTCATCTACTAATTATAATGTAGAAAATGGATACCCAATATATCGTCGACGTAATGATGGACAAATAATAAAGTACGGATAGAATCGTACTGCTAATAATCAATTTGTAGTCCAATATAATCCTTATTTATTGCTAACATTTAATTGTCATATTATTGTCGAGATATGCAACACTGTTAAATCAATTAATATTTGTTTAAATATTTATATAAAGGTCCCGATTCCGCTTTAGTAGGTTTTAGTAAAGGGAATGATTAAAATAATGAGTCTGATATTGCATCTAATAATTCAAATGAGATCACTAATGTTTTAAATTACGATGAAATAGAACAATATTTAACTATCTCTAGTAAAAAAAATCGCGCGAAAATCGTACAATAATTGCGCGAAAATCGTACAATAATTGCGCGAAAATCGCGTGAGGCTTTTGACCAATTCTTTGCGTGATTTTCGCGCTATTATCGCGCGATACATGAAAAAAAATGTCAGTAAAAAGTTTCTCACGCGATTATTGCGCGATTCGCCGCGATATTATTCACGCAAAAATATTAATATTAAATAAAATTGTTTAAAATAAAATATTAAAATAATATAAAATTGTTCAAAATGGAAAATTAGTAATCAGGGTTGGCAGTTTACGTGTTACTATCCGGATAATAAATAGAACATACAAGGCCGTGTAAGTTACAAGGACGATTTGAATATAAAGATATCAAAAACCACGATGGCTCAGTGGTAGAACACTTGCTTCATAATCTGAGGATCCCGGGTTTAAATCTCCGCGAGTCCGAGTTTTTTTCATGGTAATATTTATTCAAAAATAAATTCTAGAAGCAGCGTACAAAGTAGTAGTACTAAAAAATAAATCTAATAAGCGCCAGAGCGCTGTAGAAATAAGAAGTATGATTGTTAATTTTTATGAAAACTTGCGGTATATCATATGAGAATCATATGATAATCATATGAGAATTTGGTCAAAAGTATCATATGATTCTCATATGATTATCATATGACCCTCATATAAGTACTCATATGATTATTTTCAGCCGGGATAAATTGTCAATAATATTAATGTGGGCTTCTTTCGATATGCGATCTAATTTTTCTAATATATTTTGACACAAAGATTATTATGTATCCACTTCCAGAAGACGATGTCTAAGTGTCAAAATCACCTCCCGGATGGTGAGACATGGTCTATGATACAACGCACTAAGTATACAACAAATATACCAAAAAATATTGTTACTTCCAGTAGACGATGTCTAGGTGTCAGGATAATCCTGAGGTTAATCCATTATAAATGTAGTATACATTATATATGATGCTACCTTCCAAGTTATACAAAGTTTAACCACAAAAAAACTCGTTTATAATCATAAATATATTATCAGCGTCAGAATTCCAGGAAGACTAAAATTCCAAAAAGTCCAGAAAAATTTCCTGAAAAACCTGGAAAGTGCCAAATTTTATCCTCGCATTAAAATATCACAATATTGCCGCACAAAAAAAATTATAAAACGGTAGAAATGTTCTTAGATGTTAGGATTAATGTGACAGTTGCAAAAATTTCAATTAGAATTGAAGGGATTTGAATAAATTAAACTGGAAATGACGTTTTGGACAAAAATTTAATCAAATTAATATTATGTATGTATATGTAGATGGTTAGAAGGCCGCTTACGGCTACATGCCCTATTTACCTCCTTCATTGCTCTTAGCGACATTCCTTTCCTTGCAACATTAACGACAAGACGTTTGTAAGTGGGTGTTGTCAATTTGTTATATTATTGCATTACTTTATCTGTTGTAAACTTAGTTAGTGCCAGAATCTCGAAAGTTACGGTATCTGAACTTAATGTATATGATCAGAAGGCCGCTTACGGCGACATGTCCTATTTACCTTGTACACCGCTTCAAGCGACATTCTCATCCTTGCAACATCAACGACAAGACGTTGATAAGTAGGTGTGGTTAATTAATTTTATTACTGCATTACTTTATTTGTAGTTAACTAAGTTTACTGTTTTAAAGCTTGCACACATATATTTTAATAAGTAAATTTTGCAGTATTTTCTAACTCTAAAAAAATTAACTCTTAAAAAAGTAAAAGGTTAGGCGAGATTGAAGTAAATAGTGTAACGGGCGCCGCGGCTTCGTCTACTTCTCAAACTCGCCTTCGTGGCGCTACCGCGTCACTTGATTGTTACAAATAATTTAGAATGATTCAGAATTTTTTAGTATTGTATCTTTGTAAAATTCGCTTTTTAATTATAAAACTTCGAATGATAAAATCTCGAAAAATACGTCATCTGATCTCAAAGTATAAGCTTAGAAGGCTGCAAACGGCGACTTGCCTTTATTACCTACTACACTGCTCACAGCGACATGCCATAATTTCGGAAGTTACGGTATCTGAACTTAATGTATATGGTCAGAAGGCTGCTTACGGCGACATGCCCCATTTACCTTCTACATCGCTTCAAGCGACATTCTCATCCTTGTAACATCAACAACAAGACGTTGATGAGCAGGTGTCGTTAATTTATTTTATTAATGCATTACTTTATTTGTAGTTAACTAAGTTTACTGTTTTAAAGCTTGCACACATATATTTTAATAAGTAAATTTTGCAGTATTTTCTAACTCTAAAAAAATTAACTCTTAAAAAAGTAAAAGGTTAGGCAAGTTTGAAGTAAATAGTGTCACGGGCGCCGCGGCTTCGTCTACTTCTCAAACTCGCCTTCGTGGCGCTACCGCGCCACTTGATTGTTACAAATAATTTAGAATGATTCATAATTTTTTAGTATTGTATCTTTGTAAAATTCGTTTTTTAATTATAAAACTTCGAATGATAGAATCTCGAAAAATTCGTCATCTAATTACAATGTTTAAGCTTAGAAGGCCGCTTACGGCGACATGCCTTATTTATTTAGTACACCGCTTACAGCGACATTCATAACCTTGCTACATCAACTACACTACGTTGATAAGTAGGTGTCGTCAATTTATAATATTTTTGTATTACTTTTTTGTTGTTAACTTAGTTGATACCAGAATCTCGAAACTTACGGTATTTGATCTTAATGTATATGGTCAGAAGGCCGCTTACGGCGACATTATACCTATTTGTGAAACCTTGAACCACTGATGTTTTTTCATGAATTACAATGTCAACTATTCTTTTTTTATCGAGAACTTAAGGTAGTTCACCGGAATATATTTTTTTTTCAGGATATTGCTTAAACTTTGTTTACATGTTTAATTAATTGTCCTCTACAACATAATATTTTTTTTTTCTCTAAGCGACATCATTTTTGAAGATATTGAACCTTTTGAGAGTATTTTATACTTTAAACAATTTATATCGCCATTCTAATGTTTGATACTAGGAATTGTAAGGTTTTGATATTAGATAGCCCTGTATAATATCTCAAGAAAGGAATTCTAGAATAAAAACCTTAATTGAGCACTACTGCAGCTGGTGAACTACCTTAAATTAAAGCGACCTTTTTACAACTGCCGATGCTATAAATGCCACATTCTATAACTAACGGTCTCTTATCTTTATGTATATGGTCGGAATGCCGCGTTTATCGACATAGCTATATGTAAAATTTGAACGTAATGATGTTTTTGCATAAATTACAATCATAACTTTTCTTTGATTTTTATTAACCTTAGTTAAATTTATTTCTTTCTTACGTGTATTTAATCATGTATAACTGATTTGAGACTGATATTCAATTATATAAGCCATTAACCTATGCCTAAACTTAGAAATTGCGTGTCGCGATTCGTAGTGAGCTACTTTATTATTTCTAAATACTGTTCAAAGCACCTTACATAATTTAATGGCCTTTGAAGCTTGTACATAAGCCTAGTATACTGCTTCCAGCGACATTCTTTTGATGAGTAGGTGAAACCAACGAATAATATCATTGTATCAGTTTATCTATTATAAGCTTGGTCGCCTGTTAGTAACGCTTGCTCACTTGAATGTGTATAAAGTTCGCAGTATTTTTCAATTCATACAAATATTTGAAGATTATTAGGAGTTTTCTGGTATTGTTTCTTTATTAATATTATATACTACTTTTGATACTAGGAATGCCACGATCACGAAAGTTACGGTATCTGATCTTAATGTATATGGTCATAACTCTGCTTTTAGCGACATGCCTTTTTGAAACCTCAACCCATTAATGCTTTTGCGTGAATTACAATCCTGACTATTCTTTGTTTTAAGCAACCTTTATTCAATTGACTTCCTCCTCACGTTCGTCTGCTCACATCTTACTGATCTGATCCCAAAATATAATTATATTAATCACTAACTTTTAATTGAATTAAGTAATTGCGTTATTGGGTCTGAATCCTGCTTCTGATTAAATCATTATTTAATCAGTATATCGTTTTCAGCTACATTTTAAAATTTCGCTACATCTACTCAATGGCGTAAATAAATTACTAAAAAAATTAAATATTTTAAGAATATTCATATTTAATAAACATATATATATATATATATATAAGATAATGAATGTGAGTTTTGTAAAGCAAAACATTTCAAAGGAGCAATATCCTATGATGAAAAATACAATCATTGTTGTCATAAAAATAAGGTTATTCTTGATGATAACACATCATATCCTTAGGAATTGAAGGATCTTTTATTTCAAAATAATTCAAAAAGTATTAATTTTAAGAAAAATATAAGAGGTTACAATAATTAATTTGTATTTGCCAGTTTTGGGTCTAAATTAGTATACTTTAACAATCCGGGTCCACAAGTATTAAAGATATGTGGACAGGTATATCATAATTCATATTCATTACATCCAAATAAAAACGAAGACCCCAAATATGGCCAATTGTATATTATTGACAATAAAATTGCAAATAAATATAAAGCAAATAACTATAAAATTCATAAACCCGATTCAAACATATTAGAATTTTTATGTACTTTTTTTACAAAGAATAAATCATATTTTGCAACATGTAATGAAGTTACTGTTTGTTAGAGTGATGATCACTGGGGTGAAGGATGGACGCGAAGAAAAACAAGTTTTAATTATTAGTTTTTGTTATTATTAGTAGACACTAAAATAGTGGATCTCGGGCGACGGAGCTGTTGTCACAACGGTGGTCTGCGGGAGAGAGAGCAAACGCGAGCTCTTGCAAGCAAGCACACGTCGCGAAGTAACGTCGTTAGATGGCAGCTGTTGTACGCAGTGGACCTGACTCTAACCAGGTGACTCGAAGACTCGCCAACACTGTTGTATATATTGGAAATTATGACGAACCTCTGTTTGACCGTCATATACGTATTTATCGAAAAACTGAAAAACTACAACAAATAAATATTCTTAGTAAACATCTTGACCCAATGACATATCCTTTTGGTCATGAAGGATGGTAACTTTATATAAAATGTACAAAAAAAGAATATAAAAATAATAATATTTCTATACTACAGTTTTAATCATATAGATTAAGCATACGTGATGATTTCAATCCTCATTTAAATTTGTAAAAATTATCACAATTCATTATTGTTGTTTGGACAAGGATCGAAGGATGTCGATTATATAATCGAATACTTACGTACTCATCAAGCACAATTAAGAACTGAAATGTATAAAGGATTAATGGATAACGCTTCCAATCGGGCAAATATTGATAATTCTCGAATTGAAAAAATGGTAATATCACCATCATCTTATATAGGTAGTCCTAAATCAATACAACCAAATTATTTAGATTCAATGACTTAACTTACAAGTCGACGGAAAACCAGATATTTTTAACAATAACATGTAATCCAAATTGGAAGGATATTCAAGAGAATTTATTACCCTATGAAAGCACAATAGATCGTTCTGATTGAATCTCAAGTTTTCCATGAAAAAGTTGAAATTTTAAAAACTGAACTACTAAAAAATAATATTTTCGGTAAAGTTAAAGGTTATGTTTACGTAATAGAATTTCAAAAAACGGGATTACCACATATTCATATGTTATTATGGTTGCATACCAATGATAAATTTCAAGATACTGATAAAATTGATTCTATCATAAGTGCTGAAATACAAAATGAAAATGAATATCCAAGATTATACGATATAGTAAAAACTAATATGATACACGGTCCCTGTGGATCACAAAATAAAAATTGTGTTTGTGTGAATGAAGATAAAACATGTTGTGAATATTTTTATAAAGGTCCTGATATAGCTCTTGTGAAATTTGCAAATGAATATAATCATAATCCAGGTAATGAAAACAATGTAAACAAAAATAACGATACATATAAATATGATGAAATATCACAACATCTCTCCACCAGATATGTATGTACACCTAAAGCTATATGTTGCATATGGGAATTTTTACTACATGAGCAATCTTATGTAATTAAAAGATTAGCTGTTCATAAAGAAGATGAACAATATGTTTATTATCAAGAAGGATGTGAACACGAAATGATTGATAAAAATGTCCATACTACATTGACATCTTGGTTTAAATTAAATAAAGAAGATAAAAGTGCAACGCAATATTTATATCACAAAATTCCATACCATTATGTTTTTTGATAAAACATTAATTAATACTTTGTCTACCGATCAAAAAAAAAATTATGATCTGATCATTAATGCTACAATTAACAGTATAGGAAATAAATATTATTTTATCGATGGTCTCGGTGGAAGTGGTAAAAGTTATTTACATTATGATTAAATATTTAATTTCAATAATGTTCTGTTCATTACAATGGCCTGGACTGGTATTGCTGCTAATTTATTAATTAATGAAAAAACTGTCCATAGTATTTTTAAATAACCATTAAATATTAATGAACAAACAATGTGTAATATTTATCTTAATTTAAAATATGGTGAACATATTAAAAAAGTAAAAATTATAATTTGGGATGAAATATCAATGGTTTTAAAACATGCTTTTCAAGCAATTGATAAATGTTTTCGTGATATATGTAAAAATGACCTTCCTTTGGAAGGGAAAGTTATTGTAACATCTGGTGACTAGACAAACCCTGCCTATAGTACGGCATACAAACATAACGGAAATCCCTTGAAACATGTGTAAAAAGGAGTTTTTTATGGTCAAATTTTTAATATTCTTATTCAAATGCAAATTTGTTGGCAACCGAATCCGTCAGTGGATTTTGGGTACACAAGATTATAATTTAGAGATTGATCACGTTTCGGGTAAAGAAACGTAGTAGCTGATATGTTAAGTCGACATCCTAACTTTAATTCAGAAGAACTACAGAAACCGGAAGAGATTATTATTGTAATCTTTAAAATATATAAATTCACGAAAGATTTAATGTTTAAATTTAAACATTTGTTAAAGTTTCTATATTAAAAATTTAAGACATAAAGCTCAGAAGCTCATTTTATTTTATGACTCATGTCAGAGAAATAAAATTTCCACACTACCATGTACAGCGCCAATGGAGTCGATAATTCCGAAAGCGCCACATGATTTGTTATCCATTGATTTCTATGGTCCGTTACCGACAGGGCGCGTGCTTTTTATAACAAGTGTATAAAGTGTATAAATGTATAAAGTGTATAAGTGTAAAAAGTGTATAAGTGTATAAAATGTATAAGTGTATAAAGTGTATGTAAGTGTATAAAGTGTATAAGTGTATAAAGTGTATAAAGTGTATAAGTGTATAAAGTGTATAAGTGTATAAAGTGTATAAAGTGTATAAAGTGTATAAGTGTATAAAGTGTATAAGTGTATAAAGTGTATAAGTGTATAAAGTGTATAAGTGTATAAAGTGTATAAGTGTATAAAGTGTATAAGTGTATAAAGTGTATAAGTGTATAAAGTGTATGTAAGTGTATAAAGTGTATAAGGAAGACCATTTTTGTCGCCTATGAAATCGATCGAGAATAGAGTTTTTCGAGTCATCCACTACGGTGTGTGTGTATGGATGCATATATGTGGCGGTACCCTCCTATCACCACATGCGGCCCGAAGCGCCGCCTAGCGGCGCACCACGACGTGGCGAGCGCGAAGGGAGCTTACAAGGAAGGGTCCCCAGGTGTACCTCACCGATTTTGATCATTTTGTGATATGTTGTAATACTCGAGAAAATATTAGACACGTGTTTTTTCTTACGTGCTAACTTGTCCATTTAAGGGGTGAAAATCACCCTTGATGTTTACTCCCAAAAACAGGTTTTTTCTAATATCTCAAAAACTATTTGGAGTTTTTAAATAAAACCAACGATAAATTCTTTATTATAAAAAGACGCTAATGTAGGCACAACTTTTACCCCGAAGAGTGTCAAACCCTGTTTTTTTAGAGGTAAATGTGCAATTTTTCGCTATTTTTTCAATATAAAATTGATCAAATCGGCTAGATTTGGTTGAAAATTGCACTACCATCAAGAAGAGATTTACGAAGAAAATTTTTTTTCTTGATTGTTTTACCCCTGAGTTTATTTTTTTATTTTATCCTTAAATGAAAAATTAGATCCATGAATAATTTTTCAATTTTAAAATGTTTGGCAAGCGAT
This sequence comes from Nasonia oneida, assembly GCA_037356405.1. Taxonomy (NCBI): domain Eukaryota; kingdom Metazoa; phylum Arthropoda; class Insecta; order Hymenoptera; family Pteromalidae; genus Nasonia; species Nasonia oneida. The sequence goes on along the minus strand of JAZHPH010000707.1, from coordinate 76 downwards.
ATAAAATTAAAACATTTACTTCCTGCTTTTTTCCATTTATTTGTAGAGTTTCTTTGATGATTCATTTTAAAATTCT
>JAZHPH010000706.1:0-26082 GCA_037356405.1 Nasonia oneida | reverse complement strand
GGGTTTGGTGGAGGTATAATGTCCACCATTTTGATTCCGCCATTTTTGATTTTGGAATTCCGTCAGCATTGTCAATAATATGTCCTATCATGAGTTGTACATGATTTTTGGTGGGATATTTCACAAATTAGAACATTTTTACTATTGTTTTTGTTGAATGTGCAATGAAAACGTGGGTTTCAGGCTCCATATTTTATGCGCCACATTGGATTTTTGAAAAGGCCAGAACTTTTTCAAAAGCCCTTGACCAGACGATCATTTTGAGACCTCAAACGTCTTGTTAGGTTAACCCAAATTTTGGGTGCACTGATGGTCCGGTTGACGTGAAACGTCCCATATATATTTTTGTTATATATAGTATAAAGTGCACGCTAGTAAATACTTTGCCCACATCTCATTTGTTATGGTTAAAAATGTAAAATACAACGATCTATCTTATTATCGGTAGAATCGAAAAAGGACATTCTAAAAATGAGGTCAGGATTTGAGATGGGACAAAAAATATAGACGTCCGCGGGTTTCGAGGGAAACGGATTCGGAAAATAGGTATCCTGACGAAGATTTTCCTACCCTTGAATTTTTTTTCAAGCATTTCTTCGAGTAAAGACAGCCCGTGATCACTTTTTTGATTTTCTGGCCCACTGTGCGACAGGTCCAAACAACATTTTCCCAGCTCTGCTGCAACAGGGCATGGACATATTAGTCCCAGCCTTAGAGAAATTGTACAGAGCCTGTCTGGTACTAGGATATGTGCCGGAAGAATGTGGACAGGCGCGGGTGGCGTTCCTGCCCGAACCAGGTAAGACACAACTCGCGTTCGCAAGGGCCAACTTCAGGCCAATCAGCATGACCACGTTTTTACTTAAAACTCTGGAAAGGCTGGTGACAAATATATCAAAGAATCATCACTGGTAGAAGCGCCGCTGCATAGCAAGCAGCATGCCTACCAGACAGGAAAGTCAGTGTTGGTAGACGCAGCTGGCTTCATTCAAAAGGGCATGAAGAACAGGGGTTCGGTATTGGTGGCTTTCTTGAACATCAAGGGGGCTTTCAATTACACGACCAACGAGGCGATTTCAGCAGGTGTCGTGGAACACGCAGTACCAGCAACTGGTGCCAGGTGGATCAGCGTTGTGCTGAGGACCAGGACAATAATGGCTGTCTGTGGAGCGTACTCTTGCAAAGGAGTGCTGAGGAAGAGATACTCACAAGGAGGGGTGCTGTCACCGAAACTATGGTGCCTGGTAGTGGACAGCTTGCTCTGCTCTCTGCATCCTGAACGAAGCTGGTATAAACGCGCAGGCATATGCAGACGACATCGTCATCCTGATTAGGGGGGACGACGAGGACGTGATGGCAGGTCTAATGCAGTTTGCACTGGGCCTGGTGGAGAAGTGGTGTAATAAAGTAAAACTGGGGGTTAACCCCAACAAAGTCAGTGTCATGCTGTGTACGAACAGGTATAAAACCAAGCTGATGGAAGGGCTTCAACTCTATGGAGTTTCCCTGAAATTGGTAAAGGAGGGTTGAATACCTGGGAGTCACGCTCGACAACAGACATGTAATGTCCCACGTTTAAAATCTTAAATTATATATTTGTACATCCTGCGAACCGGCAATCGTGTGAGCACGTAGAAAGTGCATACGGATCGCAGGTGCATCCGATTGCGACATTGCACAACCGAGCGCCGATAATCAGAGCGAGTGCTCTGACCTCTGTGTCAGCACTCCTCGTGCGCGTGAAAGACGACTGCAAGACGTACGCGTCGCGTCGATCCTTTGTGGCGAATGCTGATTGGACTACCGATCTTTCTCATCTCAATTTCATAACTGCGTGAATCGGTACCGAAGCTTTAAAAACCCCAGAGCCGATCCACGCAGCGCCTTTTTGCGTGGTGACTTACTCACTGGCGGCTACAACTGATTTTAAGGTGAAGCGGCGGTGTTTGCTAGTGTTAGTGTTTGGAGCGTGCTAAATCCGTCCAACACCTTGGAAGCGTGCTAAATCTGTCCCTTGGCATAGCATAAAGCGATAGGCACTTTCTGGGCCTGCAGGAGGTCTTTTGGCAAAACCTCCAGCCTAGAACCGGATAAAGTAATATGGCTATATGATGCAATCATCAAACTAAGACTCACTCATGGGGCACTGGTATAGGATCACAAATGTAAATTGAAAACTCACACAGGGGCACTAGACAGGGTGCAAAGATTGGTTATGGGAAGAATCACGTGATCCATGCGAACGACACCTACGGTCGCTATGGAAAGACTGTTGGAACTTTCTCCACTAAGCAAGGTAATAAGGGCAAATTCGTTCAGGACGTTCTGCAGAATAGCGAAATCGGATGCGGAACTTCTGGAAGAAGTAATGCCGCTAATGGAGGAAAGAGGTTGCGACAGAATGGCGGAGAGAATTTATTTATCTAAGCCGTTCTCGATCATAATCCCAGAAAGGGAAAAAATGGAAGATAAGTTCACTTGAACTCCTCGAAAACAGTATAATGTGGTTTACAGATGGCTCAAAAAATGATAACGGTGTAGGAGCAGGTGCATGGGAAAAGGGAGACACACAAGAAATTGTGTGCTCGCTCGACCACTATGCTACGGTGTTCCAGGCAGAAATCAGAGCCATTACAGAAGCTGCTAAATGGCTGTTGAAGAGAGGCACAAAACAAAGAACTGTAAGCTTTTGCTCTGATAGCAGGGCAGCTCTCATGGCGTTGAACAGTATCAGTATCTCCTCAAAAGAGGTACCTAGGTGCAGACAGGTGCTGGAATCAGTCGCAGAACACAACGCGGTGAGACTGGTGTGGGTACCGGGACACTCCGGAGTGGTAGGTAACGAAAAGGCAGATAGGTTAGCGGGTAGGGGCGCGGACGGCATTTGAGCTAGAAGGTGCGCAGTCGCTGTCCCCACCTGTGAGGTTAATAGAGCAATTAAAGACTGGCTCAACTTGCAACTGAGCGACAAATGGATCAATGCCAATGGGCTTAGCCAGGTTAGGGCCTTGATGGGCAGCAGCCCACCTGAGGAGTGCCTGCGGACCATTAGGGGCCTAGGCAGGAATAGGTTGAGGTTGGCCGTTGGCTGGCTGACGGGACATTGGAGGGTAGGATACCACCTATAAAACCTGGGACTAAGAGACTCCGGGAGCAGCAGGTGGTGTGAGTTCGAAGAATGCCCAGCTTTCGCAGGGATAAGACAAAGTGTGTCGGGGGTTCCCATGTTGGGGTTAGAGGAGCTAAGGTTAACAAACTTAGCATCAATTTGTCGAGTTGCCGAAGCTATAAACAAGGGTTTATAAAGTAATTTCTTATTGTTCAGGCGGCACAGCACAATGGGCTTCACCTGAGTGCTCGACCGGCACGTCCCCGTGCAGGGGCCGCCGCAGTTCACCTCCACCCAACAGACTAAGACTAACTGGACTTTGGTTGATTCATTTCAGTTCTTGTTTATCTGTTATTTCGTTGTGAAATATATCAAACTCGCCTAACCTTTTATTTTTTTAAAAGTTAATTTTTTGAGATTTTAGTCCTTTATAGTACATTTTTATAAATATTTCATATTTCTCCTAAAAATAAATAATAAGCATCTTTAGCACCTTTTTACCATGGTTTCATTGTAATATTATTATCACTTACATAAAATCACTCATTGTTCTGATACACTACCCTTGGATGATTTCTACACTTAGACATCAAAATTAAGTGCGAACTACCTAAACCTCGTCATCGGCCACCCTGTACACCAAGACGCAGTCCTCGTATGATGTACCTAGAAATGAAAAACCACGGAGCGCACCACCTAGACCTTGTCATCGGCCACCCCTTACACCTAGACACTACCTTCGAATTATGTCTACACCTAGACACAAAAAACCACGAAGGGCACCACCTAGACCTCCTCATCAGCCACCCTGTACACCTAGACACCGCCCTTGAATGATGTATTTACCTAGAAATAAAAAATTACGGAGTGCACCACCTGAACCTCGTCACCGGCCACCCCGTATAACTAGACACCGACTTCGAATTACTTCTACACCTAGACACTAAAAACTACATGTGAGCGAGTATGCAGAAAACCGATGAGAAAGCAATAACCATCCGTGTATAGCTGTGCTGCCAACTTCACGGTGCTAACACTTTTTGCGGCTAACTTAGCGGTCCTAACATTTTTTGATTTGATTTCAGCATTTTGTGAATAACACACTCTTGTATTATATCAAAGGTAGTTTTTATCAATATTTTTGTTGAAAATCATAGTTAGGCATAATAAAACATGATATAAGTCAAAATATATTAGAGACAAGAAGAAATGTATTTATTTCTTTGTAATGAAAAATTCGAACCTTAACATAAAAGTAAATAGTAGTGTGGGCACCGCGGCTTCGTCTGCTTTTCAAACTCGCCTTCGTGGCGCTACCACGCCACTTGATAATAGTAACTAATTAACATAACTGTTTAAGAAAAAAACAACACGAAATTTTGGTCAGCTATAGAATGATCGTTCATTTTGTACGAAACTTTTTTTAAATAAAAGTTATCTTAATATCTTTGAAAGTAACATTGATTCGCCTGATAAAACAACGTATTTCAATAAGATATAAATGTTTGAATATTTTTTAGAGGTTAGAAAACTCCATTTTGAAGAATATAAGGTTGAGGTGTGCCCGACAGCCCGTATTTCAGTACTTATAGTTGCCATCGGGGTCGCTACCGCGCCCGTTGATATGGGCTCATTTGAAGAGACTGGGCGTGACCTAGAGTGACGTCATCAGTTCCGTGGCTGGCGCAAGGTGTTTATGTAAACAGAAGCCCATGTTTATGTAAACAGTAGCTGATAAGGTCAATAAACATGATTTACGACTGCTACTGTCAGAGTGACGTCACCAGTCCCGTGGCTGGCGTCAAGTGATTATGTAAACAGAAGCCCATGTTTATATCAACAGTAGCTGATAAGGTCAATAAACATGATTTACGACCGCTACTGTTATAAACAAAAAATATACGAGTGAGGTCCGCGCGTAGCGTCTATGTAAGCCTCCTGCAGAAACCTCGGATCTTCCGGATAAATTTGTCGCGCGAGATGCCGAATCTGAGCTCTGTCGCGAGGATTTGTAAATATAACAAGATACTTTGAATTTTAAATTATGTCACGCTGAGACTTTCCTTGATGAAAAATATTCTGCGTCACCAGAAAGACCGACAAATTCAAATGCTGAGACGAACGTCCAGATGAGAAGAACAAATCCAGAACTATATCGTTCGATGATTCTTGCATCAAGTCGTCAAGAATTTGTATTTTTTTCTTTTCTGTATCTACGGAGTAATCGTTTTGCTGCGGAAGTCCCTCTTGAAACTCGATAGGTACATCAGCACTCCCGCCAACTTTGAATTCACTATAATACGTCTCTTGCAGTCTAGTAGAGCAGAACTCTGTCGAAGCGAGCATCGCACATCTCTGGCAGATGCTCGATAAATTTTTTCAGAAACCAGCTTTTTCCAGCTCCTGTCGGTCCAGCTATGCACGCCGTAAAATAATGCTTTCAACGCGTATCGATCTTTTCAACTAAAACGCTCTCTTCCCGAAAAGCGCTTTTTATTAATAATATTCCTCTACCGCGGGGGGCGGCGGTCGCGCGCGCGGGCCGCGTATACGCGTGTACTCTCGCGGGCCTCATATACGCGTATACTTACACGGGCCGCTTATAAGCGTATATGAGCGGCCACGAGTATCATCCGCGGATGACTCGTCTATACGCGTGCATGTATGGCTTGCCTATAAGCGTGCGATTATGAGTGGGTAAAGGAGAGAGAGAAAGAGAGAGAGATTTTTAGATTTAAATTTAATTGTTTTTATTGCTGTACATTGTGTTGTACATATACAATTATAGTATATTATAATAAGAATAAGAAAAATTTTGTTTAAGGGTGTATTGTGTAAGGGTGCTAGTGCGTGTGAGGAGTGTGAAATGGAATGAGGTGAAATGAGTGAATGTGTGTATGATTGAGTGATGTTTATGTATTTTCCAGATTAAAGAAGTAGTTCTTAGCTGCTATTTTAAATTGTGATATGGATAGTGTGTTGCGAAGTTGAGATGGAAGGCTATTCCAGAGGTAGAAGGCGCTGATGAAAAATGAATCGGTCTGCCCAACAGGTGGCTCCACGTGGATCACTTAGAGGGAAAAGAGACGCCGTGCAGCGAGAAGAGAAGCCGTGCGTGTTTGCAGGTTATGTGTCAGCGACAGATGTTGAAGCAGGAAAAAAAGCGTTGTAGGAAGTTGCAGCCTCCAGTGAATATTTTATCACAATGAAGGTTGCAGAATAGCGCATGCAACAAACTACAAAAGAATAGGCCCTAAGGCAGCGTGCGGCAGTAAGAGTGCAAAGAAAGATAAGCAAAGCAGAGCAGGACTTTGTGTACTCACGTAAAGTTGGCAGAGAGAGAGAGAGAGAGAGAGAGAGAGAGAGAGAGAGAGAGAGAGAGAGAGAGAGAGAGAAAGAGAGAGAGAAAGAGAGAGAGAAGAATGTTATAATTACAAGAATAATTTTAAAATACTTTGTTTTATTACAAATATATTAAACATAATGCAGAACAATTTATATTACTTAAAAACTAATACAAAAACAAGATTCTTAAATTTACTTTTTTCTATTCACGAACAACTTACATACTATACTTAACTTTTGTAACCGTACGGGAGCGATTACCTAGGAGTAATATACCTACGCTTTTTTGGAACTATGCTACACGATTTGACCTCTTCTCGCGGGACGACAGGCGGTCTTTTAATAGAATTAAACTTAAGATTAATGCATTCATTCTCTTCATCAGGCTTAAAATAATTTTCAATCATACTCCTAATGCTAGGATAATTTATTCTCAAAGAATTCGAGAAATTCAGCGAGATACCCTTGATTTTACATTTTTCGGATACCTCGCCAGTTTTACGAATTCATGTTTCTGTAGCCGTAAAAGTTCGGACCACCTGAGAGGAAGCTCGTAATATAAGTCCCTTCGTCGAGCTCGTCGGTCATATCGCCGAGCAACGAGCCTAACGGGGGCCTGTATTCTTGTGCGTTTTCATTGCACACAAATATGCACGAATCAGTATCGAAGTACAGCGTTTGCTTGCCGAGCTTCTCCAAATACGAGAATAGTTTCAAGCGGGCCAGAGTTGTCGTGTAGGCTGCTATAACTACGTTCGTATATGGAGTAGACTCCACAGCATCGTCGATGTACCGCCAGCTCGCGTACATCACCTCCTCGTTGAGCAGCAGGAGAATTAAGACCTATTTATCCTCGGCCGTTAGAAGTTTCTGGAGGTCTTCGCTCTCCTTGACAATCACCGTCTATTTTAAATTATCGCGCTGTCCGAACTTGCCCCAGAACGAGTTCAGACAGAGCTTTGCAACAGTGCGCAGGCCAGGGTTTTTCGAGATTTTTTCCAGATTGAGCGATATCCCCTCATTCTCGCGATACTCGCGAACGTAACGCGCTTTTGATTCCGCGTCAACGCACCAAGCTGGAAACCCGATGCTTCCTACTTTAATCGCAAGAAAGTGTTGATGTAGCCAGGAAAAAGTCCTCCTTCACCTGTGAGCGGATCGAATTTAGTCATACTATACTGCCATATGACGAATATTTCAGTTATAGTATAGCCATCTTCGATGGCTTTTCGCAGCTCATCCGCCACTCAGGTTCCGCTGAACTCTTGCTGACTCGCATCCGGGTATCAACAATCGCTCTACTGCATCTCTTCGCAGCATGTACGACATAGTCGAAGAGAAGCTTGCCGTGCATTTTTATCGGCAAAAGAGGCTGATACAATTTTCCCGGCGGTAAAACCTTACATTCTACCAGCCCATCTATGGCCGAAAAATTGTTTAGATTGTCACCCGTCAGCTCATCAGATACCTCGCCGACGTAAACCTTTGGATGACCGAGCGGAAATCTGCCTCGTTTACAAATGTAAGAATACAGCGAGCATATATCTGTATACAGAATACGCTCGCCTGGCATCGTAAACTGCGACGAAATTTTTGGTTAATCCGCCGAAGAACGCGTCACGAGGATTAAGCGTTATTCTGCTGATAAGCGGATGCTCCGACACGTACTCGGTGATTTCGAGGTTTTCACGCTTGACTCTGTCAAACTCGCACTCCCCAGTTTCGCGCGTCTCGTAGCCGAGCTGTTGGATCTGCGCAATTTTAACACATGTACTTTCAAACAACGCGTCGAAAGTACGACCCCAGGCATACGGCTTGTTGCGATTGTTTTTGAAACATTCAGGGCAGCCATGCGTATAGCAGCCCTGGTATTAAAATACAATGGGATTTTCTGCTAGATTGGTAGATGGTAAGAATCCATCGACCAAAAATCCCTCGCGAAGCCGATATTCGCGCGTTCTGCCTGCATGCACGATTTCGCGACCGATCACCCGCTCGCACTGCAGCAGCCACTCGACGGCTTTTTGGGAATGCTTGTCGGCGCACCTATACCCATCCCTAGGGACTCTTCCAATAGTCTGTGGCTTTAAAAAATTTTTCTATAGAGATAAGGGCACGCGGACGCGATTGTAGTAGCTACTACAAACGGGTCCATGTCTCCGACCTCGAGAAAAATTGTTCTGAAAGCCACACACGTGCAACGCAGAATGGTCACATCCATGCGACAGTAGTCAACGATTTTCTTGCTGAAATCGAATACTGCGTTCGCTGCTCGCATCTCGCTGTGCCACAGCAAGAACTGCTCGCGCTCGCTCGATGACATAGTGTCGAGCGAGGTGTTAAAAAGGTGTGGGACACAGCCTTTTTTCGTAGTCTCACCTAAACCGAATGTAGCAGGCAATGTGGCCGACTTCATTTGAAAATAGCTGAGACTATTAATGAACTTTGTGCGTCCATACCAGATGCACAGTTTTTTCTGACCATTTAGTATGATGCATGGCGCGCAATTTATTTTACGTTCGACAAGCCGCTGTTAAACGAATTGCGCATTGTACCCTCGTGCGTTGTGCGCGATGCATATTATATTTTCAAAGTCCGTTTTGTCGTGTACTACAAGCTGTAGCAGCTGACCAACGGGATCTTTGGTAAATACATGCTCGCGCACTCCGCACAAGGGACACCATTCTGAAATGTCGTCAGAAATTATGCACTCCATGCAGCAATGGCTACCGCGCCACTTGATGCTGCAGTAAAAACAAAGAGTATATAAGACTCAATGGATTAAAAGCCACTAAGTAGAAGCTGACATACAGGCGTATACAAACAAACACACATACATCCATACAAACATTTTCTTAAAACACTATTTTTCGAATTAAAATGCATTAAAACATAACATTTACAAAATTATAAGGATCTTAATAAATATTAATACTTTTGTTAATTAATGTTAATAAACAATAATACCATTATTTCTAAATATTCTTGGCTGTGTAGTAGCCATGTACAAAAGACAGTTACTCTACTCCCGCTTTATAGCCATGGAAAACGTAAAAATCTATACATGCGTCACAAAAACTATAGTGTGCACCGAGAGCTAAGTGGGATTTTTGACCTTGTGTGGTTTACAGTACTCGTCTTCGGCTTGGAGACGCACTCATCTTTGGCTCGTGCTACCTCGCCCACGACTCGTACTTAAACTCCACACACGGTCTAAAAAAGCCCACTTTACCCTCTTAGTACACAACATACTATACTTTTACGCCCATTATAAATAAACTGTCACTAAATTCACGCATAAAATTATCTCGTTTAATACTAAAAATAATACATAAAGCCGAACGTTATGCATAGTATTTACCGATAACAATGTCGAATAATAGTAATAAAATATTATTAATAATAGTAATAAAATATTATTAATAATAGTAATAAAATATTATTAATAATAGTAATAAAATAACTATTATATGTATTAAAATACTGTAACCATTTCTAAATTTTAGTTACCCATCCCTCGAGGCTACCCACCTCCATCATCAGCTATGCTTTTTGATGACGATCCAGGGATCATGTCTGAAGTAGAAACTTCAAGCACTGGATTCCGTCGTGGTGGAAAACAACGAAGTAGTTTACCAGTTGTACGAACACCTAGTAAGACACTTGAACGCCCCTTAGGTAAGGTATAAATTTCGTTAATTTTGTTAAAAATTGAGTTATTTACTTAACATCAATGTAATTTGTTTATCTGTGACTGAAATGATAGTCTCAGAAGTATGTGTGCTAAGCTGGTACAGCGGCAGGTTGAGGTGGCTGCATGACAATACGGTGGCAGACTAATACGATGACAGTATGCTACATCCGCAGAGGATACTGCGGAAAATGAGCAAAGATATGTCCCTTTCGCAAAGGTGCATTGCTTGCGGGTTCCGCGACGTTACCTAGTAACATGCACTGCAGTAGCAGAGCGCCTACTGCAGTGCATGTTAGTTGGAGAGCGCTGATTACATAGCAGCAGAGCTGTGAGCTTACTTGGGTGGGAAGAGCACGTGCTGAACAGATTTCGACTCACCCAAAATATCCGTTAGCTCGTAAAGGTAATGTTCAACGCTATTGGACAGCCAGCTCCTTTGACGCAAATATCGTCGCTCCCTACGAAGACTAGCACAGTTCAAATTTTCAAACGAAAACTAGCACCATTCACGATTTGCCGCGAAAAGTAGCACAACTTACATATTTCCCGTGAAGACTAGCACAACTCGCGACTTATATTACTTAAAATGTGAGTATTTTACGTTTTTATTGGATTATTGGGTTGGTTAAGTTCATGAAATTTTTGGACAAAGACAGACAAACATCAGTTTTAAAAAATTTCGGAAATTTCTAAAAAAGTGAACAATTTAAAAAAATGTTTGTAAAAAGTTATTGCATTTGGGAAAACTTAAATCTCAAATTCGGTAAAAAGTTGTAAATTGTGAATATTTAAAAATGTACATTTGGGACAGTTTCGCAAAAATCGGGAAATTTTCATAGAAATTCGTTGTTTACAGTTTTAGTTGTGCTAATCTTCGCGGGAAATTTTGAGTTGTGCTAGTCTAGCATGCGTCAAATAGGTTGTGCTACTTATGACTGGAAATTTGAACAGTGCTACTCTAGGGAGCGACGATATCTTCCCGTTAGATGCCCAAGTATTGTTGATGTATAACACAAGTATATAAAAGGTACATAAGTATAATGTGTACATAAAAATGTTGATATACTAAGACTATTTCGAACTTTCGAAGGAGTTAGGGAATCGCACATCCATACACTTAAGTAATTTACTGAGCTCATGCTAGTATGAAAGTTTGTTCTACTGTAGATTTATTGCAGATTAAAGAATTGGTTTCTTTAAGTTAGAAGAAAATTAAAATAAATTTGCTCAATGAAGAGAAAATTAATTTCCTACGAAGCGCAACTTATTTTACAAATGGCATCACGTTGGATTGACGAACATTTTGAATATTTAGAGAAATACCAGAAATGGTCTAAATCACTTGCTGCAGCTATTGATAAACTGCAGGGTGAAAAAGATTGTTTTTATAGCTGCACATTACCAACGCTAATAGGACTGAGAAGAAAATGGGAATCAATGGTGGAAAATGATACATCGATAGTGATTTCTAAAGATTTAATTAAAGATATGATTGTTGCGTTAGATACACGATTCAATGATTATTTTAATATTGTAGGTGATGTTGGTAAATTTGCTGCAGTAGCAGCATTACTGGATCCAAAATTTAAATTATCTTAGGCACCATGTTTAAATTCTGAAGCTCAAAATGCAGTGCAAAATTTGACGCGCAGTCTAATGCCGCAACAACAAAATGAAAGACCTGCAGTTAAAAAGAATGAGGAGATAGATGATTTTTATGATTTTGGAGCATGCTTTTCCAACTTCTTATCAAAGTCATCACACATTCCACAGCAAACAGGAGAAAATGAATTAATTCGATTTTTGCAACATCCAAAAAAAGTATGGATATTCTGAACGAATTTCCGCAAGTGAAAAAGTTATTTTTAAGATACAACACACCTTTGCCATCAGCCCCTGTTCAAAGGCTATTTTCATACGCGACTTTGTTGAATTCACCAAAATTCAATCGATTAACAGATGCTCATTTTGAAAGAAGAGTATTATGTAAAGCCAATGCATGCAAAAAGTATTTATAAATTAATGATTTATGTTATTGTTTTTAATCGCTATGAATCAGATTACTCATGGCATTACTTAAGTAAATATAACACTGTAATTTACAAATATTTTTTATAGCTTATATGCGCATTTCATTTGTGATTTAAGTTCGGAAAAGGAACTTATTTAAATGATAAATATATAAAAATGGTTATAAAAAAGTTGTGTGTTTTTTTATTGAGCCCTTATATAGACATGCCCTTATATGACCTTATATATTATGGGGTTAAGTCATTATTTTACAACAAAAAATTATTGTATTTTTTACTATAAAGTGAAATGTGCGAACGTAATCGCGTGTCACCTCGAGCAGTAATTCAAAGTTTTTGTAAATTTTCGAATTATTGACGTGCTTGATGATTATTAATGATTTATAGTTTTAATTATCAATTATTGGGGCTCGCAATTAATAATTAAATCATTTATATATCAATCATCTAGCGTATAATAGAACTTTATCTTTTAATTATCAATTGTGCCGGCCAATAATTAATGATTAATAGTATTATCAATTATTGCGGCTTATAATTACTAATTAAATCATTTAATTATCAATCATCTGGCGTATAGTTAAAATATTTTTTTTCAATTATCAATAAATTATCAATAAGTCGGCCAATAATTGATGATTAATAAGTTTAATTATTAATTATTGAGACTTATAATTAATTATTGAATTATTAATTAAAAATGGAAAAATTATCCATTTTTGCAACCCTGGTTCTACATTCCACGACAAAAGTTCCATCTATAGTCAAGCGCTTAATACACACACCTTGAATTTGCGAAATCATTTCTAATTTTAAGGTTAGGTTTATACATACTCGAATTATCAACTAAGCTCCCCTAAAAGAAAAATTAAAGACTCTGTATTATGCGGGGAACCTGGCGGTTACCAGCAGAGTGTCTTGCGGACCTTCCCGTTATAATAATTCTTGCGTATAAAGGTTATGTTGTCGCTAGCATGATCTCTCACTATTATAGCTGTAATGGAATCCCTGATTCCATTACGCGCTTATGATGCCAATTAAAATAGAGACACACAAACATTTTTACACACGAAACAAATACACATATACACATACACACAATCACGGGCACCGCCATCAAAGCAGCCACAAGAAGCAGTACTTCCCCACCACAGCATAATCCTACAAAAATAGGAATAGAAGAGTAGCGGCAACTGCGCACGGGGCGTAGGTTATGGACGATCATAGACTATCAACAGAATTAAAAAGATGTCACTGAAGGAGCAAAACTACGACGCGATATCCCTCAAATAGCGACAAGCTCATCAAAATAACCACGTGAGAAGCAAACATCGGACGAGCGCGCTTTCCCGAAAATGAATCGGGAAAGTTTCACGTGACAGCGCGCAGGCGACGAAAAGCAGCAAGAGTCACGAGTCGATTTTTCTAAAACCGACGGTAATACAAATTTTACGAGGTCACGTGATATTAGAAAGAAAGTCGTGAGAAATAAGAAAGAAGCAGTATATAAAGACCGGGAGCAAAGTAGTGATCAGGCAGTTTCCCGACAGAACGTAAATAGCCAGTTACTCTGAGAGTCAGTTTTCCCGCAGTTGTCATACGAATCGAATCGCTGCAAATCAACAGATCAAATCTTCAGTTTACATCTAATTTCCAGTTGATATCGAATCGCTGACAGTCGCGGGCCAAACCAGTTAAACGTATACTATCATCAAAGTGAAATAAGTCCGCGCTGAATGAGTTGAAAAGTGCGACTCCATAAAAGAGATCGTAGGACTCAGTAAAAACGAACAGTTCGCATAATAAGAAAACTCAGTGGTGCAAAAGTTACACAAGTGCCACGTTCATCGAAACACACCGTTTTCTCTCGTCAATGGAAGAGAGCCGACGTATCGAGGTGCACATCTGTCTTCACCTGCTCCGAGGAAGAACATGTTAAAGGACCGTCACGCACACCAGCCTGACCGCACTAAATCACCGACGCAAGACTATTGAGCGCCAGGGATCTACAGCTGCAACCTCCTGCTGGGCACACTCACACACATTACTCTAAAAGTACTTTTCTCTCTTCTTTTCTTGCATAAATAAACGTAATAGTCGCTTTAAATTCTAATTCTGAGAAAGTGATTTCGTTATTCGGCTCCCTTTCCCGGAAGGCAGTGACCGCGTCTGTGGTAGGCAAACAAGATTTCCTTTGTAAATTAAAAATAATAACAATTGCCGAAAATAGGAACTCAGCACACAGTAGGTATATTGGTGGGTTGCGCTCGTTCTGACGTAACATAGCGAACCAAAAGTGATGGTGTTTGCGCATATCACGCTCGCCATAACATTAACATTCATTAGGACTGCATTTGTCTTTTTCTCGGGGAAAAACCGACCCGCCAACGCACCGGCAATCTCAAGCCTTTGTCGGGGAATTTCCTGACGACGGGTCGAGATATATAGATTCATAGTTATAACCGCAAATGGGCCCATAATGTATACCAGTCTTATATTTTGTCTACGATTCGCTTTCGGAATCCACAGAACACAATGAGAAAGTATATGAATAAAATAACAAGTTTCATTTTGAAATGTTACGAGAAATAAAAGGTATAATAAAGGTATGTGTTTTGCCTTGAGCTGCCCTCTTGGCTTATGATTAAGATGACGGGTATTCCTATCTGATCTTAGACACACTGTAATACGTTTAGAGAGGTGGTATATATTAACCGAAAATGATAAGTTCACTTTTGGATACCGAAAAATAGGGATCAATCTAGTGGAGAAATAATAAATGCGAGTGGCGTTTTTGTGATCCAATGCCAAGTTTATTTTATATAGAAACTATAGCTCGTTTAAAAATACAAATTATGTAAATCTAATGATCTCTACAAACTAAGACTATTACTGTAAATTTTATCGCAGCACCTAAGACCAATGCATTTTGTTTACTCGGTAACTCAACACTAGCTGAATTTTCAATCGCCTAAGTAGAACATTTTTCAACAAACTTTTATTGACCAATTCACTTAAAGTTACAGTATCTACAAGGTTATCGACTTGTTGCAAAACAGTTTTCATTGGTAAACTTCTGTCACCGGACTTGTTTTAGTCGAATTAGTTATTGTACAGGTAGATCTGCTTTTTGATAATTTTCAATTGATATCTCATCATCAGTATCTCTAAATTCAAATACAAAGCTTCTAAAATCTTATGTTTTATATAAACTTGCCTAGAACACTACCATTTCGGAGTTTTTACAATTATTCACGATTTTAAAAGTGCAAAAAATATATAGTGTTAAACTCTTATCAGAACAGTAAAATTAAATTGCAGACATTGATACTGAAAATACCTGACGTACCAACACGTCAGAGAGAGCAATAGCAGACTCTTTGTTGGACATAAAAATGCAGAGTATTTGACTATTGTAACATAAAACCCTGCTTCAATTGTGATAAGTATGGTCACAATAGTTAAAAGCATAGAAATTATTTAATTTGTTTGAGGTGTGCTGGTGATTATAAATCAAGTGATTGTCAATTTAGTGATTAAATTAAATGTGCAAATTGTGTTTTCAGTAATAAAAAATAAAAAATAAAGTTTGGTATAGAATATGTGGTAACAGATAGCTATGAATGTAAAATTCTACTGTTACGTCCTGACTATCCTAAAATGAATAGATATAGGAACGTAATGATATGTGTAGTGGCGCGGCTGTAAAAAATTGTTAATTCGCGCCTAACACTCTCACTGTTAGTAAAATAAATATGAAACTTACCTTTACGTTGAACCTGGTACTAGTTGAGTAGATTGCAGCTGTAGACTCGTAGTGGGTAGTTTGGATTTGCTCGTAAATGAATATAACTCACAAGATCTCTTTTACGGTAAACCGATCGTTTATTCAAATAATTTTTAGAAGTGAAAGTAAATAATAAATCTCGTTTAAATGTAAACTAATATGCTCACTTAATTTAAAAGAGTAAAACTTGTAGTTTATAAAATCTGTTTATTTAGACTTTGTAAGAAATATATAATTGCGGCTAGGCGGCTTTAAGTTTTAAAATAATTGTCACCGATTGTTGGACCGGCGCGATACGGAGCTCGTGACTGACGACGAAAAACTATCGATGAAAATCGTACAAGGCTTATTCAAAACTTCCAAAATTCAGTCATTTGTTTCGCAAGGTAAATCGAAATCGTATTACAAAAGTGATTAGTTGGCATTTTGAGAACTCAACTCATAAGCGACACTGACGCATTGAAAAATTGAGATACAGCAGTTTTTATTTGATTTACGCCATATCTAATTGTTCAAATCATAAAGAAATATTACTTATAGTGGGCATACGTCGTACGACATAACACTACAATCTATGATAAGGACGTATATCGATTTGACCGATTATACAATAAAACCTACATTACTAAGATATATCGGCATAGTATTGAAAACGTTAGATGATGATAAAGCCTCTATAGTTGAGGAAATAAAGCACTGAAAACGGCTTAACCATCGATTTTTTGAACAGTAAGATGGATCCTTATGCGGTTTTTTTGCAATCGATTCGTGAAAGCGTCAACAATCTTTGAGACCTAAATTGATCGAAAACATTTTGAAAAATGTATTTGTGCATTAAAAATATGCATTTAAGAAGTGCATTGCAAAGAGACAATCTACTATACTATCTACTACAGTCAAAGCCACCTCGTGGAGTTCGATTCTTTATCAAACAAGATGAGTGCTAATGTTGAAAGGATAATGGGCTGGGCTGCACAAAACAGGCTTAAACTCAATTTTAATAAAACCAAAGCAATAGTCCTGGGCTCCCCTTACTACTTAAATTTACTTCCCTTAACAGCTAACACTTTCATTAATATCGGGGGTGTCCAGGTCAGCTTTGAATCCTCTGTGCGTAATCTGGGATTGGTGCTTGACTCTAAACTCACGTGGAAGAAGCACGTTACACAAGTGTGTAAGCGTGCTTACTCGCTAATGTACAGGCTCTACTTTTTCAGAAAGAGTACCAATCTCAGGTTGCGTAAGCATCTTGTGCAAGCGCTCCTATTTCCGATCATCGACTACTGTTCTCTTGTATACTGTGACCTGATGCAGGAACTCGACTTAAAACTACAGAGGCTCGTGAATACAGAAATTTGGTACATCTATGGTGTAAGGAGAGATGAGCGCATCTTCCCGTACAGGCGGGAGTTGCAGTGGCTAACCACTGCCGGACGCAGGAAGTACTTCACAGGTTGTTTCCTACGTAAAATGTTTAATTCGGTCGTACCATCATACGTACTGGCCTTTTTTGACTTCCGCGTTACACTCCGGCCTGTGAGGGCTGAGGTGACACCTCTGGAAATTCCTGCTTTCCCGACGGAGATGCTGAGGAACTCGTTCCATATCAGCGCTTCATACTTATGGAATAACCTGCCATCACACATCAGAAACACTTCATCGACCGTCACTTTCAGAAAACTTGCTAAGGAACACTTTTTTCAACTCGAAAACTCATAACTCGTACACACTTCGTACACACTTCACGCACACGCACACACCTACTTTCTCCATTCCACCTTCACAATCGCCACACTCTTACACTATACATACTCTAAACATACCTCAATCTATTGTTATTTCTTTTCTTACTTTGTAATGCTGTTTACAGTTTACTAACAATCGTACAATATAATGTACGCAAAATAAATAATTAATCTAATCTAATCTAATCTATCTACTTGTACTATTAAAGTGCTTAATGTACCTATGCGCCGTGAAGCCATTCACATCTTTTCTCAATAACTTAACATTTAGATGTTACCCTGACACCAGGACATCACCTATGAGGCGGATATAATTTTAAGCCTTAACATTTTTGGGCCTCAAAATTTTTGGGTCTTAAAATTTTTAATCTTAATATTCTTGGGCTTTAAAATTGTTAGGCCTTAAAAATGTTGGGTTATTTGAATTTTTCTGTGTGCCGTGAAACCATTCACATCTTTTCTTAACAACTGACATATTTTATTTGTTTATTATTATTTATAATTCAAAGCGCACTATTTACATGTTGCCGATATATATCTAAATGAAAAGATATTTAATTTGTTTATTATTAATTTGTATCTATCTACTTCTACCATTATATTAACTTAATATACTTGTGTGCCGTAAAGCCATTTACACCTTTTCTCAATAACTGACATATATTATTTGTTTATTATTAATTTGTATACATCTACTTCTACTATTATATTAAAGTATACTTAAGGTAGCTGTGTGCCGTAAATCCATTCACATCTTTTTTCAATAACCGACATATTTTATTAGTCTATTATTAATTTAATATATAATGATATACAATATTTTTTGTATATATTTTATTTGAATCATCATTATTTTTACTTTTATCCTTGAAACTTGAATTTTTTGAAAGTAAAGTTTTAAATTTTTCTTAACGTTATCCTGGAAAATGCTACATATAATTGACTATGACTGAAAAGTAGATTTGGTTAATAGACACCAACTTTGTTAAATGTATGGCCTTGTGATTTGTTGATTGTTATGACATCTCCTAATCTTACTAGAATCTATCGTCTTGTCATTCCAAAAGGAATTTCTTCTCTTGAAAAAGTCAAATCAATCCATGGTATTAAAACAACTTTATCAAATTGTTTACCGCTAATTATTCTTGCCAGTATACAGAAACATCATTTTCCTTACTATTAAACGAGCACCATTACAAAGCCCATCATTTAAATTTAAATTTCTCAGCAAAATAATTACAGAACCTACTTTTGAACGAACGTAACTTATGAGGTGGTAGGTCATTTAGCGTAAGTAAATTTAAAAATTCAATTGGCAACGTCTCTTTATTATTATCTTCTCATGCATCTGCACTTAGATTCTCTCTTACATTGCCTTGCATCCTATTTAAAATGTTATTATTAATTTTTAATATCTCATTGTTTTTCGGCGTGAGAATTACTCTTTCGCAAAGTTTATTGGCATTATTATTATCAAATCAATCTTCATAAATTTCCATAATTATATCATTGGTTGATAATAATTCTGTTGGAAGTAAAGTTATATCAAACTTGTTGAAATATTTCCCATCTCCAATTTTTATTAGCCATTGTTTAAACTCTTTGTCACAATTACTAACTCTCATATTATTTTTTAAAGTCATTATTTGGAATTTACTACATAAATGACCATTTTTCACACAATTTTTAATAATTTTTGCTCGATTCACATGTTTGAAAACAGGTAGCGTTTTTCGGAGGTCACCTGATAGAATCATTACTTTTCCACCAAATTCAATGTCATTATTACATAATTCTTTTAATAATTTGTCGACTGCCTTTAAAGCATGTTTTGAAGTGATTGTTTTTTTTTATCCTAAATTATGACATTTTCAGATTTTTCCCGTGTATTAAATTGGGAGTAATGTTGCACGTTGAATCTTCATTTATATTGAATGGTAATTTAAAAATTTTATGTAAAGTTCTTCCATTCATTGAAAAATTTGTTGCTATATCAGTTCATGCTACAGGTAAAACATTTTTTTTCTTATTTAAATAAGTGATAATTGTATTTAATAAGTAGCTTTTTCTACTACCTCCAGGTCCATCAATAAAAAAACACTTTACTTGATTAGCTTTATTAATTACACTATTTATTACTGCATCGAAAAGTTCACGTTGTTTATTCGCTAAAAAGCTTATATTGTATAATGAATCATTTTCAATTTCATTTGTTGCATAAAATTCTTCATAATTAGTTTCCTCAACATCCTCAATAAATTTAGGTACACTTAAATCAGTTAGTGTATACCCGTGACTAAAACAGAATTAATATGTTAAAAATTATTAATGATTAAAACAGAATTGATATGTTTCAGAGAGATATTTTCACCTATTTCTTTAGTTAACAATCGACTGTAAGAACATGCTTTATATTTTTCAAATAATTCTTTAACATTTATTGAGTTATGAAATACGTATATATAACCAAACAGGTTACACAGAGCTTTAGGAAATTCAACCTTGATTGCTTATTCCAAGTATTCGTCCCATTCTTCATTGGTGGTTATTACTTTTTTTGCTACAACTACTTTATGAAATGCTGCGTATGTAACATTTTCCAATGTTTTTAATTCTTTATAAGATTGAGCTCCTTTTACATGTAATAATAATAGTCATTAAAAAAATCTTTGACGATCCTTCGAATTTACAAAGTACATTCTACTTATTATCGGCTTCTAAACTCTTTTTCTTTGTTTTTTCATTGAAAACATAAAAATATGGTATATCAATATATATATACATGGTATACAATTACTGTCAAGCTTGCAGATCGTTCACGTTTAGTTCAAACCATGCAGTCAGAGTTGTTATTAATTAACTTTTCTTTTGATCCTTTCTTAAAGAATACAAACTGTTCATTTTTTACATGTACAGCTAATCGGTTAAATTACGTGTGATAAAACATACATTGCATATTGTAGTAGACGATACATTGCTTCTGGAGGGCTTACATATATTGTATTCAATTACTGTTTTATTTTATCGTAGTTGAAATTTTCTTCTTCACATTCGTTTTCATCATTACCTTGACTCATTTTTATAAATGCACAATCATGTCTCTTATAACAATATTTAAAAAAATATTTGACACATTTAATAGTTGAATATACTTTAACATTAATATGACAATTAAACTTCAACAATAAATACGGATTGTATGGAACTACAAATCGATTATCAGCTATATTGTGTTTATTGAAACGAATTTGTTTTCCATTATAACTTTGTCAATAAAGGAAATATTCAGTGATATTAAAAGTAGTCTACTTATCAAATTACATTATCCATACATGGTAAATTTAAGTTATTTTCACCACAAATACCATGTATCATCGATTGCTTAACGATATTATATAACCTTGGATATTTCATTTCATCAGATAATTCTGCACTCATAAGTTTATTAACATCATCTGCATTGTTTAGTTTATGATTTTTATACATAAAAGTCAACATGTTCATATGTGGTGAACCTTTTTTCGGAAACTCAATTACATAAGTATATGCAATGCATTTTCCAAACATCACTAAAAGCAAAACGCTTTGCTTTTCACATAAGGCACTCACCGATATTCAAAGATTCGCTAATGGATGCACACACATAGGCACACACAGAAAGTATGCAGATATTCAAATATTAATGATAAATTTATTAAACTGTAATTGAGATGTAGTCTTGGCGATGAGAGAAAACATCGTCTTTTTTTCCTGTTCTAATTACCGGTTGTGTTACCGGATAGTATTTCAATATACTGACCATGCTATATAGAAAAAATTCGTATTCTTATGAAACAGATCAATTTTTTAGATTTGTCAATTGCATGATCTCAATAAAACTACTCAGTTTTATTCAAATACTTTTATTGATCTGCTGCAGAAGAAATAATGTTGAATTTTAATGACAATTGATTTGTGTATAAAACCCCATTAAAATTTCTACTCAAGATCGTATGTAACAACTTACGTAAAATCATATATCAGATCTTGTCAAAGATTTTATCAGCGATTTTTTACCAAGAACGAAGATAAGATCTTACGGAAGATCTTATATAAAATCACATTATACAAGATCTTACGCGAGATAGTATACAAGATCTTGCATAGGATATGACGTAATATCTTTCCCAATTTCATACATAAGATCTTATGCAAGATCTTACCGCCATGATCGAAAGAAATATTTTTATTAATAATTAATTGAAGATTTTATGTAAGTTCTTATCTAATATCCGATATAACACTTAAAGAGATTCCGTTTTATTGATCAGTTACTTAAGATATACATAGGATCTTATACAAGATCTTGCATACGATTGTGACGAGACACGAGTCTCGCACATATAAATATACATGAGGACGGCCGTGATAAACATAAACATGCTCAACGCGCGAATACACACGACGCGAAATGGGCGCGCGCGCGCAACATTCACAAGGCGAGTCCGCACGAAGTGAAGCGACAGCGCGCGCGCGCAACAACCGCAAGGCGAGTCCGCACGAGCGCGAAGCGCGACAGCCGTCAAACAGCTCAGCAACGGCGCGCCAGGCGGCGCGAGCGGCGTACATACTCAGACGTATCCACACCGCGCGCCTTTATAAGGCGGACAGCGCAACACGGTAGTCAGTTCTACTCGAGCTCCACTCCAGGTAGCATCGTGCGCACACGTTACTACAGGGAGAACCGAGAGATAGATCTAAGCCGACGAAGTCGTCTCGTGAGCACACGTGACGATTTGGTAGACGAACCGAAACCCGAAACTCCGAATTGTCGTCGTGAGCACACGAGGCAACCCGGAACACCCGAGCGACATCGAACCTCGTCTACGTGAGCACACGTGGCGATACCCGGTGCCACCGTAAAAATCCTAATCAACAAAGCCAGCATTACGCCGACATCTCACGACTCGCTTTATCTTTGTGCGCACACAGGATTAATAGAGGAACAAGACGAGCGACGAAGATTTGTGAAGCCGTGCGCACACAACTTCATAAATCCGAGGGATAACCTCAAAATCCCGTTACACTATCCTGGCCGCTACTGTGCGCACACAGGGCGGTCGAGATTGTTGTTACGTAAGTCACCCGGATCGGTGTAGTCGTGCGCACACGACTCCACCGTACCGAATGAAATCCTAACCTCCAAATCCATCACCGATCCGCCATACCGTCACCGTACCGAAACACCGTAGCCGTAACCACCGACGCATTGTTGTAGCGAAGTCGCGTAAATTGTTAACAGCGCTAGTTTAAACAATTCCATTTGTAAAGGCGAAATATTTTTAACCAAACGCATAATTGATTTCTGTTTCAGACGGGATTTAACAACTGATTCCCAATTACTATTATCTACTTAAGGAAATATAGTTTGTTAACATTAAAAAACATAAGAACAGACTCTTTTATTGCCCCTTTCCCCAATCCAGATCCTGGAACCGAATGACTGTCCAAATCCTGGGGAAAGTTGAACCGTTACACGATCTTGAGTAAATGACGAATAAAAAGATATCTCTTTACATAAGGTCTTTTATAAGAACTTACATAAGATCTTGAATAAATTATAAATTAAAAGATTTGTATTGATCATGGTGGTAAGATCTTGCATAAGATCTTATATAAGAACTTGGGAAAGATATTACGTAATCTCTTATGCAAGATCTTGTATACGATCTTGCGTAAGAACTTGAATGAATATTTGATGAAAATATTTTTTTTTATCATGAACATAAGATCTTGTATAAGATCTCACGGAAGATTTTATGTTAGGTCTTGGTTGAAAATCGCTCATATGATCTTATGTATGATCTTGCGCAAGATCTGATATAAGATCTTACGTAAATTCTTATATAAGACCTTGAGTAAAATTTTTGATAGGGAAGATTTTAGGGATTGTAATGATAATAACATATATAATTTATAAGTTATAATGATACGATTAGAAAATAATAATCAATAAGACTTTTTTGGTAATAGCATTATTCTAGCTGAGAAAACAGACTAAACTATTCCCGATGAAAGCTGCACTACGGGATAATACTTATTTAGCATGGTGGGTCAGTATTTATTTGTTTCTGTTCCTTTTTGTGTGTAACGAGCCTAATCTTCTGTCACGACAGTTATGACACTTCCATCTGTCTAGCAGCCACGGCTATGCAGGAGCCAGAATGGCAGTACGACACTGCAGGAGTCGTACGACAGTACTGCTATCTACGACATGTCTTATGAAGCTTATGATTATTATCTAAATAGTTCTTAATTCTGTTACTAAGGTTAAATGAAATACATATTTATGGAGCGAATTATATTATTGTGTGCGTTAAAAGTATAAGCTAATGTATTTTATAGCACAGTGTGGCTAAAATCCGCTGTTAAGTCACTCCTATCTGTGACTAAAGTAGTCCTTTTTTGCACACTAACCTCACGGTGCAAATAAGGACTACTTTAGTCACAAATAGGCGAGACTAGTGGATTTTAGCAGTTTGTGCTATAAAATTTTATACGATACTCTTGACTTAAATGATTCAGTTTTACACGGCGCTTAGCGCCGCAAAAAAAGAACCATTTAAGTCACACGTATCGTAATGTACTATTATGGCACGCCGTGACGTAAACCTCGATTTATGCCACGCCCATGCAAAAATGCATTCGCTAAATCTCGGTTTACGCACGTTGTGTCATAAAATATTGCACGATACTAGAGGTGTAAAGGGATTTCACCTTCGTGGTGACTATCTCGCTTCGCTCGAGCGATAAGGTCCCCACGAGGGTGAAACTACTTTACCGCACTAGTGTTGTAATATACTATTAGTAAATTAATAATTTGCTAAAATATATTAGCATACATAGAGTCATGCTAGCAAATTGTGTAAGAAGTGAAGTTGCCTTTCATTACTAATAGTGTTATTCTAGTGATATTTATGTAGATTACGATTTGGATCGTTTGTCCAATTTTAATATTAAAGTTTACACTCCATATTTAGTTAGTATTTTAGATTTTAGTTTGTTTTGACTTTTCAATTTTAAATTGTAAATTGTATTGCATATATTGTTGGTGCATAATAATATTGTTTAATAGTTATTATTTTTCTCTATAATTATTAGTGATACATGTGCGTGTATGTATATAATGTGTTAAATTGCACAAGTGTTCCATGTATGCGTATCCTGCCTTTAATAAAGTACTTCAATGGAATTATTAGATAAGTGACTTATTATAAATTAAAATCAAAAATCATTGTTTAAAACTTTTTCTATTAAGCATTTACTTTGTGGAATATATTTTTCATGATACGTGCACAAAATAGACCACTTTCTATGCATGTAAAATGAATGGAAAATCGAGTTTTTCTTAGCAGCCGGAAAAAACTACTCCCTTGGAAGGAAAAAACATTCTTCTCCCAAGAGAGTAAATTTTTCTGGAAAAAATTACTCCCTTAGGAGAAAAATTTTTTTTAATTTTTAAAATTTTCCAAATTCTTCTGTACAGATTCTATCTTGTGATATCAATTAATACCTACAGCATTCGTCATTATATGTCACGAACACGAGACTTTAAAAAAACGATTATATCGGCACAAGTAATTATTTGCAGCACCCCTTTTACGTAAATTGAATTTTCAGATAACATATTGTGATACGCATGAATACATAAATCGTCATTTCATATTCACAAACAAATAACTTCACGAAAAAAAAATTATATCTGCACAAACATTTAATCGCAGCATCCCTTTTATCTGGACAAAATTTACTGATTACATCTTATGATATGCACGAATAGATAAAGTATTCGTCATCTCATATTCACAAATAGATGGTTGAAAAAAAAGCATATCTGCACAAATATTTAAGGGTCAAGCCTGAGTTAAATCCTGCAAAAAAACAAAAAGATATTTTTCTTACCAAACATTTTTTTATTTGATTTAATATAAAGAAAATTGTTATTAAAAATATATAAAATATACACTAATTTCATCGAAAAAAAAACATATATATACCTTGTAGAATCATTGACTAAAATTCATAACATTACACTATATAAATAAGTATTTTTAGTCACTTGACATGGCTTTCTGAAAGATCCGGACCGTCTTTTTTACTCTATCCGGGCTTAAAATCTACCTTAAACATGCCCCCTCATACAGATCGAGAGACCTTCCTAAAATCTTTTTTTTTCTTCAAATTACATCAAAAGACAAATTTTTTGGTTAGAAGAATATCTTTTTGTTTTTTTCAGGAGTTAACCCAGGCTTGACCCCTTACTCGCAGTATCCCTTTCATCTGGACTAATTTCAAAATAATCTTTACTCATCTATGTGTATGTATATATATAT
>JAZHPH010000705.1:0-26128 GCA_037356405.1 Nasonia oneida | reverse complement strand
CACCACCACCACCGCCAGTAGTAAACGAGTCGTGTGAGAACTCTGTTCAAACGTGCGGCGACAATCTCTCGAGACTCGATTCCGAGATGCACACGATTCTACATTCGAATAAATTTACAGATGAGCGTGAAAAATGTCAAAATTATTTACAAGTACTGCGCCGATATCTGTTTTTCAAAGATTCCGAACATCACGCTGAACACGATTACGAGCGCGACGTCGACGAAATAGAGGCGACATCGGCACCAATGACTGAAGAAATTATACTCGACAGCGTGCCCAAGAGTTACGCTCAAAAAACGCGGCTTCTGCTGAAACACTGGAAAACCGTTGCCGGCGATCGTCTCAAGTGAGATAGCACTGGCAGAGTCAGTATAGACGGCCGGCCCATACAAGATTCCAACATTATAGAACTGATTAGCGACGTTGTCACACGCAGGAAAAAAACACTGGATCAGTCGGAAGTGCCCATCGGTCGTTTACCTTTCGCCAAATTCATCAAGACAGTCGACACACCGATAAAGCTGATTGGAAACCCGGAAATAGTGAAAATTGGTAAAAATTTGACAGAGCCGAATAATACAGCGAAACGACGACTGCCTAGTAAAGAAAGCATCGACGCGTTGATGGAAATACACAACGCTAGTAGCAGCAGCAGCGAATCACCGGCATCGCCTGCTTTGACGAGAAATCGAGCAAAGAACAAGTGGCTACGTCTCGCAAACTTTTAAGCATGGCGTCGTCGTCGTTGTCGTCGTCGTCGTCGTCGTCGTACAAGCAGCAATACTACGATGTCTCGCACGAGGCTGGTTACGCGGGTGCGCGCAATCTCGTGCGTGTAAATCGAAAAGGCAAATTATTTAGCGCGGCTGACACGCGGGAGAAAGAACGTATATATGAGTGGCTTAGTAATCAAGACGCCTATACTCTTCACAGACCCGTTAAGCGTAAATTTCCGCGATTAAGTTACAACGTGAGCAACATTGACGACGTATGGGAGTGCGATTTGCTTCAATTAACCACGATCAAAGAGCACAACGACGGATACTGTTACCTACTCGTAGTGGTGGATGTATTGAGTAAACACGCGTGGCTGGAGCCTCTACGCGATAAAACTACAGCCAACGTCACCGCAGCCTTCGGACGAATACTCGAGCGCAGCAACGGTCGCGTCCCGATACTCTTACAATCCGACAAGGGTAAGGAGTTTATAGGCTCGACGTTTCAGGAATTTTCCCGATATCAAAGCGGCTGTAGTGGAAAGACTAAACCGTACTATACGCGAGCGAATGTGGCGATACTTTTCTCACAATAACACGCAACGTTACATCGGCGTGGTGCAGAAAATCATCGAGGCTTACAATCATACGCAACACAGCGGTACAAAGATGCGCCCCTGTGACGTGAGCATCTACAATGCTGCGAAAGCGCGCGAAAATTTAGCGAAAAGAGCTCGTCTGCAATCGACTTACAAGAATCGCGAAAAGATGGCGTCAGGTGTAATGAATAAATACAAGCCCGGATCTTACGTACGCATTAGTCGCACGAAAAATACTTTCGAGAAGGGATACGAAAAAAACTTTAGCGAGGAAGTTTTCAAGATTAAGCGCATATCCAACAGACAGCAGTTACCAACGTTTATCCTGGAAGATTTGAACGGCGAGGAGATTGACGGCTTTTTCTATCTCGAGGAGCTCGCTCACGTTGGCACGAAACGCATGTCGGACGCTGCTGAGCAATTCAAAATAGAACGCGTAATTCGTACAAAGGGTCGTGGCTCGAAGAAGCAGCTACTCGTCAAGTGGGCTGGCTATCCGGACAAATTCAACTCGTGGATCAAAGCCTCTGAAGTACAACAAATTTTAAAATGGACTAGAACGATTTTTACCTAGTTCTGCCTAGCTTTACAACGCAGCTCTCGCGCGAGCTCAGACTCAGCGGGAATTGGTCCGTTGCGCTCGTCGAAATTCACGTGCCGAGCACTGTCATGCACATTCAAGAATCGGATGCCTTTTACACGTTTAAACAGTCGGAAAAGGCAAAGCAGGAAACGCATTTTTTTCCGCACGGTATTTACGACAAGATCGAGCAACTAGCCAACGAAATAAATAAATCAGCTGCCTTTCACGATCATCTGCGTCTCGAAGTTGCACCCTTTCAAAAGGGCTACTACATGCTACAGCGCAAATGTGCCTGCGATGATCAGCATCAGACAACGTTTAACGAAAAAATTTGCCGCATTTTCGGTTTCGAAGATTCCGAGACTAGGCGAAAAAATGGCACCTTTGTCACATCGTCAATGGGTAGTGTAGTCGCACTAGGAAACAGACCAGCATCGCTTTCCCGAGCTATTCCCGATCAGCTCTACGTGTACACGGATGTATGCGAGCCACACACTGTAGGCGACACTCAAGCTGCTCTACTGCGTATAGTTTCCGTGGATAGTGCAAAGTACAAATTCGGCAGTAATATCGTGAGACATTTTGGACCTGCTCATTATATTCCGCTTTTACATCACAGTTTTCGCTCGATTGTCATAGATATAAGGGATCAGCACGGAGTGCGAATACCATTCGAATATGGAACGCTGACGGTTACGCTTCACTTTAAACGTAATCGCTAGAGAGAGAGAGTATCAGCGCGGACGAGGTGTAGGTGCGTGGCTTGGAGGTTTATTTCGCAAAAATCTTCTGTACATCACTTCCGGTGCCAGAGCTGTGGGCAAAGAGGCTGTGCGCACAGGCATCAACGTATTGGACGACGTTGCAAACAACGGCTCGAATTTCAAGGAGGCGTTCAAATATCGTACTAAAGAGTCTGGACAAAAATTGAAGAGAAAAGCCGGTGAAAAGATAGCAGAAATGATGAAATGCTCTGGTTATAAATCACGCACAATGCATCGAAGGCGTCAGTTGAGAAAGACGCGTACATCGAATACAATCGGTTCTAGCAGAAAACGCAAACAACATACGGCAGGACGGAAGAAGAGAGTCACGAGAAAAATGAAGAAGAGGCCTAAAAAGAGAAGTACACCGCAGCAGCAGCAGCAGCTGAGTTTGAGAAGTGTTACGGATATTTTTGGTCCTAGGCGTATTTAGTTTGGGGTAAAAATGGCATTTTTACATTCTCACTCGACGGAATGCATGTCCAGCGAGCTGGATCTTTTCACGCTTCCAGCCACCCAAACGTCAATTAAAAGCAGCAGCTTTCTGCATTATAAGCCTGTGTCGTCTCTTAGCGACGATGTCGACGCACCATTGGAATTTGTCGTGCCGGCAGGTAGCGAGCATTGCTTTGATCTGGCTCACACTATGCTTCATGTTCAAGCTAAAATCGTACCCGCTGACGGCTACCGCAACGACCGAAGACCTTAAAGTCGGACCGATCAACAATTTCATGCATTCAATGTTCAATCAGATTGACGTTTTTTTCAATCAGAAAATTGTTTCGCCGCCTAATAACGCCTATGCTTACATAGCGTATATCGAGACGCTTCTCAACTACGCTCCGACTGCTAAAGAGTCACATCTTACAGCGAGTCTGTGGTACGACGACACGAGCGGTGGTTTCGATTCACCAGCTAATGCGGTGAGCACTGCCACGGCACCTATTACCGTGAACAAAGGGCTGGAAAATCGCAAATATTTTACACAGAATCGACGATACTTTGACATGATTGGACATCTACATCACGACCTCTTTAATCAGGATTAAATGCTGATTAATGGCGTAGAAATGCGCGTACGTCTAGTGAGGAGTAAGGATGCTTTTTGTCTGATGGACGCTACAGCCGATGGAAAATTCAAACTCAGCATCAAAGAAGCTACACTCATAGTTCGCAGAGTAAAAATCAGTCCTGGAGTTTTACTGGCTCATGCGCAAGCGTTATCGAAAACCACGGCTAAATATCCCATAACGAGAGTCGAAGTTAAGTCGTTTACTCTTCACTCGGGAATATTGGGCGATTCGATCGACAACGTTATACACGGTCACCTGCCGAACAGAATAATCTTGGGCTTTGTGGAAAACAAAGCATTCAACGGAAACCGCGCGTTAAATCCTTTTAATTTTCAACACTTCTCTATAAATTATATTTCTCTCTACGTCGATGGCGTACAAATTCCAAGCAAACCTTTGCAACCACGTTTCACGGGTATCAACAAACTCCACATTGACGCTTTTCAAACACTTTACACGGGTACAGGCGTGAATTTTCTCAACGAAGGTTTTGGCATCAATCGCTACAACTATTACAAAGGCAATTTTTTGACGGCCTTCGATCTCACTCCTGATTTATCGGCACACTGTGCCACACATTGGAATCTCGTGCGCTCGGGTAGCATACGCATAGAAGTGAGATTTGAGACGGCTCTTCTCACTGCTATCAACTGTATCGTTTACGCAGAGTACGACAACGTTCTGGAAATCGACTCTAACCGCCAAATCGTAACGGATTTTAGCGCTTGATGCGCACGCACACTCGATCACAGCGCCTCAAAAAAAATTTTGATTCGCGCTTCATAAGGCGAGCGCGCTGACAGTATGCAGTTAGTCTCCCTCTCGAAACAGCCAGCACCTAACGTACTCGAGCAGCAACAGCATCATCATGACAGACTACGTGATCGATATTCAAGGCCTTCGGGATATAAATAAAAAATTTATTCCCAAAAAAGTCGGAGCTTTATCGCTCCAGAGTCGTATAGTTGGTCATTGGATCATTCGCGCACCGTGCAGTTTTACCGAATGCGACTTTCCTCATCCGCACTTTCCCTCGTGCTAATGCCTGGTACAAAAAGCGGTTTTGGCGAGCTTTGAAATCTTTCGCTACTCGCAGCGTTCCGTCTCTCGCTCTCTTTCTCTACTCCTAACGGTTTGAACCATTGGCAGCCTCTAATGTCTAATTGGACTGCGGTCAGGTCCCCCCTTCTCCTCTCTTCCTTCTCGTTTTCGCTCAGTAACCTCGTGGCCTTCTCCTCAAACTTCCTCAACTCGGCAAACCGACGCGCTTCTTCCTCGTCTTTCCTCTCGGTTTCGTCGAGCTTCACGAGTGGCTGAGCAAATGTAACTCCTCTAATCTCCTTTCCTCCCGTTCTTTCTTGTTCTGGGGGCGCCGGTTTCTTTATTTCTGGGCCCCCAACTTCAAGTTTCCCAGAGCTGTAGTTATCACACGGCAGTCGGGGCACGAGATTAAAGTGACGCCTTCTCGTCCGCACCACTGACAATGGGTCTTAGGAGCGTCCATAATCCAGTGCGCAGGAGTTGAATTTGTATGCGCCGTCGGAGGAGTTGTACAGTTCCTCGAGGTGTGCCCCTTCTCTCTGCATCTATAGCAGACTACTTCGGGACACTGTGAGGCGCGATGGCCTACACGGTGACACGTGAAGCACGCGCCGAGAAACTCTCCCGCGCTCACGTTGGTCGGTCCTAAGGGCGATTTACCCGCCCCCGCCGCTGGATTCCTTCCGGTGCGTGGCTGATTTCCTCCGCCCTTCGGTTTATTGGTCGAATCCTGGCTTGATGCAGCAACTTGTCCCGTCGACTTTGATTTATCACCATTTCTCGGCTCGTTACAGTTGGCTGTCGCAGAAACATTTCCTCCCGCTAGAGTGGTCGATGGTGTATACCACCGCTCTCTTCCTAGCGGAGGTCGGCTTTCGGCGACAGGAACTCTGCTCGGAATTTCTCTGAGTCCCGGTCGGGCAATAGGTGATTCACCTTTACCTCGTACTATTCGAGCCGAGAAATACTCCCACGCTCCCGGATGTCTCACTGGCATGCGGTTCTCAAACCGGTAGCCACCCGGTGCGGGAGTCGGAGGCGATATCAAGTTTCCAATTACTGCTGAGGTAATCGGTCGTCCTGATAGCGCCGCCGTAGCAGTCACCAGTGCCGCTCCAGCCCGTGAGGTGACTACACTCGACGATGTCGTAGTCGCCACTGCCGACGGACGTTTGAATTGACACCACTTCGGTGATCGTCTCCTCCGCTCTCGCTTTCGCTAGAACGTGGATTGATCAACCTTACCTGGTTCTCATTGTTTAACCTTCTCTTCTTTCCCTTCTTTGGTGGAATTTCTCCCAAAATACACCGCTCTATTTCCTCATTGGATATCGCAACTCTCTCGCCTTCGATATCCCACTCATACCACGGCACTCCTTCCAAAGTCGGGTTGGCAAAACCTCTGGCCTCGAGCTCTTCATCGAGTTCGTACTCTGTCAAACGGCCGATTTTAAATTTCATCGCGCGAAATTCGCGCGAGCTATGCATCAGCCGTTGCATTACGGCTGCATGTGTTTCGTTACTTGCCGCTCGATTCATCGCGCTTTCTCACTCTCACGCACGCTCTCTACACTCCCGATTTCTCCTCCTCTCCACCTCGGCGATCACGAATTCCCCACAAGGGATGTCAATTGCGACGCTGTGCCTCCCAACACAGGTGCGCAACACTTGACGCCTCGTACGCGCCAAGATTTTTCGTTAATCTCGGGATTTAACGTAATCACCGACGTTTGGGAGAACGTGGGGGAAAGAAGGAGGAAGTAATTACACAATTTATTAAATTGTATGTCACGTATATTTATCCCAGCCCTTCCTTACAACGTGGTGGCCGTAGCCGCCCACACACAATAGCCACGCAGGGCTCGCCGTCACACCTCTACTCTCATATACACGCGCGCGCCTCGAAGCTCTCGCCTCTGACGTCGCGCAGTCTGACCCGTCTGCTCTCTCTCTCTCTCTCACACACCCGAATTTCGGCTCAGCGCGACCCGCTCTAGTAGCGACACGGCCGGCGCGCTCTCTCTCTCTCTCTCACTCTCACTCTTTCCGTAATTCCCTCTCGCGCGCTCTCGTCACGTCGAAGTGTCATCGACAAGGCTCGGAAAGGAACTGCCGAGCCGCTCTGCCGCGCGCGCTCGGCGTCTCGCCGTCGGCCGTCGGGCCCGGCTGATAACGTAGTCCGATTGGCTGCGCGAGGCGCGAGACGTGCTAATTGGCTGCTCGTTTCGCGCCAGCTCGAACCGGCGAGCTGCCCCCTTGGGTACGTCGGCCAGCGAATTCCACGAATTCCCGGGACGTAGCTCGCGTCCGAGAAAACGCGGGCCTCGCTGAAACCGATCGCCTTTTCTTCCTCGCATCGAGTGCGGTTGCCGCGCAAACAACAACACGCGATTTGCTCGGCTGCGACGTACAACGTCGCACGAATTACCCGTGGATATGCAACAGACAAATAATTACTGTACTCTCGATGTACGGTTTAGAGTGGCACGATGGAGATATCTCCTTCAAGAATCTGCGTCGTAATCTGTGCAACTTGGTGAAAGACGCGCGCCGTATATACGTCCGTGGCCAGGCAAAAGCCAAGTTTTTGGAAAAAGTAGTGGCTCGAAGAATCATAAATTTAGAAGACTTTAGCGCGCCTTCGTTTGACGAACTATCTGTGCAATTCCCTAACGTCTTGCTGTGCACCAGCCATGGTATCAAGAAATTCGAGAACAAGAAAAATGTTTGCGCACTGCGTCGAGCCTATCAAATCAGAAGGTGGATACACTCAATCGTTGCCAGTCCTTATCGAAGCGACCCGTACGCCATAAATAGCCAAGTAATGTACCAAGCTATATTAGATTACGATCGGCTGCAGATGGAGAGATATCACTATCCCGAAAGATTTCGTGCTAGCGACGTTGTGGACGGAATTAAAAAAGAAGCTGACGAGAAAAAAGACGGTGCGGTAGAAGAAGAGTACGTAGATGCACCATCAACATGAATACGCGTCAAATAATCTCAGCTATTCGAGGATTAAAAGCCGATTCAGTAGGAGTTTACGCTGCTAATCACGTTCCGAAATTGCTATCCGCACCGACAGCTATTGTAAGGAATCTCGACACGTCCGATCAGCCAGGATCACACTGGGTTGCCATCTTTATAGATACAAATGGATATGGAATTTACTTTGACAGCTACGGAGTTGCACCCGTATCAAAGTATCATCTTGATCGACTCGGAAAAAACTGCACGCGATTCGATTGGAATAAAAAACAAGTGCAGAGCGTCGACTCTAAAGTATGTGGCGAGCACTGCATTATGTTTCTGTATCATATGTGTAGTGGTATTTCTCTGCGAAAATATCTACGTTTTTTTTCATCAGACTTTGTCAAGAATGACGCATTAGCCGTTAAGTTTTATCGAAGGCTCATGAAAAGAATGCAAAATAAAACAATGCGTCATCGCCATCATCGAGTCAACGCATTCCCACGCACGAGTTCTACAGGACGGGGTTACTGTAATCAGATCTGCACAGCCAATACCGGATGTTTATTATCTGAGCAGTTCATACAAACGTACTAGCTGTGACGGTTGGATTAAACAAAACAACTTCTATCGATATCAAACGCGTCTCGTTTCACTATGGAATGTAAATACTGTAACGGCCGTTTCTAGAAAGATCTGCGACTCGTTGACGCTCGCTCTTTGTCGTCCCATGCTTTATAAAGGTGTCGTGGCGCAGTCGCCATCCATCAGTCGTAAGAACACTCTCGTCAAGTAGACCTTGTGCGTAAAAAATCTTTGCAATGGATTCAGCAGCAGCAGCAGCGGCAGCAGCAGCAGCACCAAGTGACGAGTCTTGGAAAAATAAGTCGATCACCTGCAACTTGTTGTACTCGACGACGTACGCGCTCAACAAATCAAACTGCAAGCGTGCAACCATAGGCCTGGAGTATTACGGCGGTTACTACAGAGCAGTGTTAAAAATTTGTGCCAATGGATCGCCAGCCAAGTATGTGACACTCGACACAAACAGCTGGGAAGTGATCAAAGATCAGATGGATGCTATGGATGCATATCTGAATCACTCCTTCACGTTCTACCAGGATTTTGGAAATCCTAGCAAGATCCTCCTTCCAAATCACGATGTCACATTCACAAACAGCTTCGGAGCAAGGGCGATCGGCATCGACGAGAGGCCAACAGCAACATCAGCACCTACAGCAGAAATGACAACCCACAACGGTCAGCAGTTCATCAGCAGTGTCGGCGGCCATGACGAGGAAACACAACAGCATCCACCTGCACAGCCTGTGTGCAAGAAGCAGAAAAAGTACGAGAGTCCGCCTAGTGTAATTATGCATCAACAAACGTTCGCTGGCTTAAAACAGGTAAAAGAGTGCATCGATTTGCGTTTTAAACAGCTCGAGGAGCTTTCGGGATTAGTTAATCGCGGCGTGGACTCAATTTTAGATTGTATAAAAGACGCTTTGAAAAGAGAAGAGGCTGAAGTATGTCGTGAAATTCTGGAAAATGTAAACTCGTTCAAACAATATTACGCCCTTCATAAATATAAAATCGACGAAATTGTTAAGACAAACTTGAATTTCGCCACTGTAAGCGTCGACGTTTTAGATGTAGTTTTAACAGAAATCTATGCGTTTGGCTTAGCCAGAATCGCAAAAGATGTGTACGACGTTATGTTTCCGATATAACTCTTTTTATTCATCTCCTATCGTTAGTTTCTAAGCTGTAAATATGCTTTATTGTTCTACTTACACACGCATACACACACACACACACACGCACGCATACACACGCGCGCATAAATATATCATGTATTCAATTTTTACTGTTTTATTAAATAAATATAAGAGTGTATCAAACCAAAATTTCTCTATTTTAATGTGTACAAATCCCATCAATAAACCCCAAAGTCGAAATTTAGAGTAGGCTTTGCGGCACCGTGTAGTAGGAAATCATACAGGTTACATATTATTACCTTGCAGAAAGGATCAGAGCCGGCGCAAGGGCCAAACAGCAGGTATACGACAGGTAGACGGCGGACGCGCACGAGTATGGCGTAGAGAGGGGAGAGAGAGAGAGAGAGAGAAGCGGGTCCAGTACAGCAACGTGCGTTCGAGCTCGGGGCCGGTATGGAGTAGACAGCGAAAGAGAGAGAGAGAGAGAGAGAGAGAGAGTCGCGCTCGGGTCTGCTTGGGTAAAAGGGGGAGGGCTGGCATCGTATGCGAGATATAGCTTTTGTTTAAAAATTATTTATAATTATTTATAAATAAACAAAAGCCACCCATCGATGACAGACTGTTTATGACAGTAGCGGTCGTAAATCATGTTAACCTTATAACATCGTATGCGTGATATAGCTTTTGTTTAAAAATTATTTATAATTATTTATAAATAAACAAAAGGCACCCATCGATGACAGACTGTTTATGACAGTAGCGGTCGTAAATCATGTTTATTAACCTTATCAGCTACTGTTGATATAAACATGGGCTTCTGTTTACATAAACAACTGGCGCCGGCCACGGGACTGGTGACGTCACCTAGGCCACGCCCAGTCTCTCCATACCAGCCCTTATACTACTGATACAGGATAAAAAACTAGCTAGGGTTGAAAAGTACAAATATCTTGGGATAGTCTTTGACTATAATTTAAAATGGGATATGCATATGTTATATATTATTAAGAAAACTAAATATCTTGTATGAATCTTTTATAAAATTGCGAAAACAATGCCAACTGAGACTTTGAGGATTATATACTATGCCTTTTTCCATAGCATAATAAGCTATGGAATCATAGCCTGGGGTGGAGCATGTAAGAATAATAGAGATTTATTACAAAAATTACAAAAAAAAAATTCGGAAAATAAAAGAGAATCAGTGCTAAGAACTGTTATATTAAAGTGATCTCAGTGTTTAATACACTACTAAACAATTTAAAAGTTTTAGAAATAGGAAAATCAAGTCAACTAAAAATAATTAAGGAAGGGATAAAATCCAATCGTTGATATCTAAAAATATGTATCTTCTACATAATATTAATTTGCTTAAATTTCTGTCCAAAACGTCATTTCCAGTTCAATGTATTCAAATCCCTTCAATTCTAATTGAAATTTTTTTATCTGTCTCATTTAGTCCTAACATCTGAGAACATTTCTACCGTTTTATTTTATTTTCTTTTGTGCGGCAATATTGTGATATTTTAATGTAAAGATTAAATTTTGCACTTTCCGGGTTTTTCAGGGAATTTTTCAGGACTTCTTGTAATTTTAATCTTCCTGGAATTCTGGTGCTGATAATATATTCTTGATTATAAACAAGGTTCTTTTGTGGTTAAACTTTGTATAACTTGAAATGTAGCATCATATATCATATATATTACATTATAAAGGATTAACCTCAGGATCATCCTGACACCTAGACATCCTCTACTGGGAGTAAACATTTGTTTTTGTATATTTGTTGTATACTAAGTGCGTTGTATCATAGATCATGTCTCGCAACCTGGGAGGTGATTTTGACACCTGGACATCGTCTACTGGAAGTAAAAATTTTCTTCTGGTGCTTTTGTTGTAACTAAGTGCGTTGTATCATAGACCATGTCTCGTCGTCCGGAAAGGCATTTTGACACGTGGACATCGTCTACTGGAACTGAAAATTTTCTCTGGTGCTTTTGTTGTATACTAAGTGCGTTGTATCATGGACAATGTCTATTTATTCGGAAGGTCATTTTGACACTTTGGCATCGTCTACTAGAAGTGAAGATTTTCTTCTGGCACATTTGTTGTATACTAAGTGCGTTGTATCATCGCTCCTAGCTTATCATTCGGAAAGTGTTTTTGACCCGAAGGCACCGTCTACTGGTAGTGAAGATTTTCTTCTGGCCCATTTGTTGTATACTAAGTGCATTGTATCGTAGACCATGTGTCGTCATTTGGAAGGTGATTTTGACACTTTGGCATCGTCTACTAGAAGTTGAGATTTTCTTCTGGCACATTTGTTGTATACTAAGTGCGTTGTATCATCGCCCCTAGCTTATCATTCGGAAAGTGATTTTGACCCGAAGGTATCGTCTACTGGTATTGGAGATTTTCTTTTGGTACTTTTGTTGTATACTAAGTGCGTTGTATCATAGACCATGTCTCGTCGTCCGGAAAGGGATTTTGACACCTGGACATCGTCTACTGGAACTGAAAATTTTCTCTGGTGCTTTTTTTGTATACTAAGTGCCTTGTATCATAGACCATGTCTAACCATCTGGGAGGTGATTTTGACACCTGGACATCGTCTACTGGAAGTAAAAATTTTCTTCTGGTGCTTTTGTAATATTTGACAAAAAATACCTGATAATACGACTACTATTCCTCCAAATGGTTCTACTGAATTATGCAAATCTTTGAATAATTTATCAATAGCATTAAACGCATATTTTGATGTCATGAATATTTCATCTCAAATTAATACTTTTATTGTTTTTAGAAATTTTCCATAATTTGAATTAGGACTTACATTACTTGTTGATAATTCTGATAAATTTAATGGTAATTTAAATGTTGTATGAACAGTTTTGCCTCCATGTAACAAATTCGCGGCGGTACCAGTCCAAGCTACAGATATAACTGAAATTTGATGATAATTAAGATATGAAATTAATATATTGTGTAAATAACTTTTTCCTGATCCTCCGGGACCATCCACAAAAATTAATTTTTCATATTTTTCATTAGAATGTATTGCTTTTATAACCTCGTTATAAATATCACGTTGTCTCTTATTAAGTGAGTGAATAATGTTCGAATCATATGAAGGTGCTAATAGAGTAGTTTCGCAGTCATTAGAGTAATTGAAAATTTGAATAGTTTCATCAATTAAAGGTAAATCATAATCACGTAAAGTCATTCCATGTAAAATTAAAATATTATTAATTTTCGTTAAACAAGTTTGTTCTGCAATTTCATCATTTAATTTAGGATCATAAAAATAAGTTTTATATTTATTATATAGTTCTTTAGCATTTCAAGGATGATGAAATATCAAAATAAAAGAATATAATTGAATCAATGCATTGGGAAATTGTTAATTTATAGCTTCATGTAAGCATTTATCCCATTCATTATCTGCTGATATTAAATGTAAAGCTAATGCTGCTTCATAAAATGAAGAATATATGATACCTTCTACAGTTCGTATATTCTCAAATGATGTGGCACCTTTTACAACGTAATGTAATAACAACATACGTAAGTAAAATAATTCACATTATTTAGGATCAACAAAATACATACGACTCAATATGGGTTTGAATATTCGTTTTCATGGAGTCCAAGTTTTTAATTTTTTATCAAACACGTAATGATTGGGCATTTCAATATATAATAAATCTCGTGCTAAAGAATCAATTTCGCTTAATTCAAACCAAGCTGTTAATGTAGTATTTACATTACGATCTATTAATTCTGTTTCAGACCCTTGTGGAAATATACAAATTGTTCATTTTCTAAATGGACCGCTAATCGATAAATTACGTGGGATTGATCGTATAATTTAAATTCTAATAATCTATACATTGCTTCGGGTGGACATACCTACCTCGTAGCTAAATATTGTTCTATTTTATCGTAATTTAAAACATTAGTGATTTCGTTTGAATTATTAGCTGTAATATCAGACTCATTATATAAATTATTCTCTTTTCTAAAACCTACTAAAGCGGAATCAGGACCTTTATATAAATATTTAAACAAATATTTAATTGATTTTATAGTACTGCATATCTCGACATTAATATGACAATTAAATGTTAGCAATAAATAAGGATTATATGGGACTACAAATTGATTATTAGCAGTACGATTCGATCCGTACTTTATTGTTCGTCCATCATTACGTCGACGATATATTAGATATCCATTTTCTACATTGTAATTAGTAGATGAAGCAAACGGTTTAGGAAATTTTTTAGTACATATAAATTTTGATTTATCCATACATGGTGAATTTTTATTCTGATTTCCACATGGTCCATGTATCATATGTTGTTTAACAAGACCATACAGGATAGGATAATTACTTTCATCTGGTATTTCAGCGCTAATAATATTGTCAATTTGATCAGAACTATGAAATTTATCTTTAAAATCTAAATATAGTAGTGCATGCATATGAGGTAATCCTCGCTTTTGAAATTCAATTACATAGATGTAACCAATAATTTTACCAAAAATTTTTTTGTTGTAATTCATTCCAGAAAGCAGCTACTTTAAGATGAAAAACTTGAAAAAAATTTGAATATTTCATTTGATATGTTACGTAATCTGACAGCGTTTAATGTTCATAAATTGTAATATTTAACATTACTGCATTTTTATATTACAAAAAAAACTACCAAATTTATCAATTCTAATAAAAATTAAAACTACGATACACAATTACACAAAACTTCTGTATATATTTATAGTTACAAATAACTAAATACACTACTTATTACAATACACACTTTTGATTTTTTCAATTCTTTACAATACACTCAAAGCATAAAATTCATTATCATATGTAATTACGACATATAATCCACTTTAAAAACTAAATATAAACCTATTAAAATAAATTACAGTAGATTGCAATGATTTAATTTTTCTGGTCCATTATTAATTTCACAATCTTAAATTTAATTCGATTTAAATTTCAATTCTATTTTATTACTACTACTAACAAGTTTTGTGGTTATGTGACATAATCCGGAGTCGTTACATTAACTTTGTAGCAGACATCAAATAAATGATGTTAAAAAATAATAAAGGTTATTATGATCACACAAAAGTAAATGGTTAAATAGCTAATCTACACTGAAATCCATGGTTCCGAGAGCAAAATTTATAGATGGGTGTTTACATGAAAATTTAAACTACAACACTTGAGATAAAAACAAGTAGATATATTGTTTTAACAACTTGAAATAAATCACCATGCAAAATTTTAGCCCTCTAAGTATGATGGTTTTTAATTAAGAGCAAAATAAAATTCTCAATAATTGTACGATTAATTTTTTCAATTTTTCTTTTTGCTGTCAATTAAAAACTACCATACTTAGAGGGCTAAAATTTTGCATGGTGATTTATTTCAATTTGTTAAAAAAAATATATCCACATGGCTTTATCTCAAGTGCTGTTGTTTAAATTCTCATGTAAACACCCATCTGTAAATTTCGCACTCAGAGCCATAAGATTCAGTATGGATTAGCTAGCAAAGATGCAGTCAAGTAAAAATTGTTACGCTTGCCTGTTTATGCAAAATAAAATAAACATCTGCATCACAAACTTACACGAATACACTGCATATAAGACACTAAAATGATGGATATTGCCTGCGACTGACTCAAACACTAAGTTGAAGAATATCTATCAAGATCAACATATTTAAACTCCATCATTGGTAATCTTGAATACACAGATTCCACCTGATGTTTTCTAATATCCATACTTAAGTACATATTAAAAACTATATATGTCAGTGTGAATGTGGTCATGTTTATACAAATACATAAATGTGTGCGAGGTTAGGTTGGCATTCTTGAAATGTCCATAATTTTTTTCACATATTATGCCCACTTACCATCACCTGTTAACAGGGACACATGGCTACGATATGCCACATACTTATCCAAAGAATACATGACTCCTTAATGTAAGTTTTATTATATTCGTTAAGATTAATCATGATTCATAAAAAGGAGGATTTATTTTAAGGAGTTAATAAGGAATCAACGTCTATGCTTTAGAAGAAAGTAAATTTTTTACTTTCTAAAAACTTGAGAAATCTCTTGAATATTGTAAAACATATAACAAGGTGTCAAGAATAAAGTATAAAATCTAGATTTAGTGTCAGTATAAAAATAATTACATTAAAAAAAGCAGTTTAAATTTTATGATAACAAAACTTCACAAACTTATGAAACTCTTCATGCAATTATTATAAAATATGTACTAAGATGTTATATAAAATATATAAGTTTGAATGTAGTATTAATATGGAATTAATGATATTTTCAAAACGAAATTTTACATTTAGCGTTATCATTTAATTTGATTAATTATATATATTTTAAACTTTATACTTCTTTGGAATATATTTTATAATGTTGTAAATTTTCAAAGGGTGAAAGATGTATATTTGTTTATAAATATGATTCTAAGGAATAATGAATTAAATTTTTTTCTAAGTATTAAAAAAGATGATTAAATTATTACCAGATAAAATCTACGTTATCAAGTTCAAAGCACGCTGATCTAATTTCTAATATAAATAAGAGATTAGAATTAGTTAGTAAGAAAAATAAAATTTTATCAATGTATATAAAGTTAATAATAATTAATTGAAAGTTATATCTTAAAACATAAATTCAATTAATATTATTACATAATATTTTGTTTAACAATCTAAAAAAACAGAACAATTGTAAATTCTATTAATTTTTTCAATCCAAAGTATAAATTATATCATTATAATTAAAAATAATTATATTTAATAATGTAAAAAAATAAATAATATTTTTAAAAACGATATATTTAAAATAAAATAGAAATACACTTATATATATATTCAATAGTCACAACATTAAACCATTATAATAAAATAATAAATATTATTATTATAATAACGTACTCAATTTACCCGGCTATGCTACCATGCATCCGACTCTGACTAGCAGCAAACTTTTCTTTATATCATATCCCCACCACTACTACCATCCCCACCACAAGCAGCGCAAGAAAGGAGGCTTAAATGCGCGCGCATAGTAGTGCAAGAGTGGGAAGATGAAAGCGCTCTACTCAGGAGAGCATTGGAATGCAAGTTTCAAATCTCTCCATGAAATCGATTTTTGTTATGATACAATGAGTGTTATTAAATAAATCAAACGAGTTTTTTCACAACGCCATTTGCACAATTATACTGAACTATGCGATCATGCATAATTAAACAATAAGCAGAGGTTCCTGCGGAAAAATTATCTTTAGATTCAAATTCCAGCCGAACATCAATAGACGCGTTTTTCAAAGCTTCGTTCTGCTTTGAACAATCGTTGACTATAAGAGGTAGATAGTTGATGAAGTGTTGCTTTTTCAGCATAGGCTCAATACTATTGTCATAGTATGCATGCTGAAAGTTGGCATACATATCGTAGAGCATAGCATACTCATTACGTTCAATATCTAAATTTAGATTTCCATAAGGATAGTATTGTGAATTTAAGAAGAGTTCAACATTACTGATATTGCAGTGATCGAAACGACTAGAATTTACTTCTCTCATTCCTTTTCGATTCGTCTGCAAGCCCAGAATAACGAAGCGGGGCTTTTCTAACTGATTAGATGCTTTGACTGTCCAAACATGTTTGGGTGTAGTAGGAAGCAGTGGATATTCGTACAGCTCCCAACTACGAAAACTCATATCAATCGATTTACCCTTCTGAATATGACTAAGCATCCGGATTTTATGCTGATTAGATAATACTACATATGGCATGAGCCATTCAAATTTCATCAACTCAATCTTGAAATTCTCGTACTCTGCTGCAGTAGTTGCAGTTGCGACCTTCGTAGGTGTCTGTATTACAGAATTCAGATCATTTCTCGATCTAGTGAGAATGAGTTCATGCTTCACGTTAACGACTACCTTGCGATAGTCTTGAGTAAAGCCTAGGATCATACTTAGAGTTATAGATATATAAAAGTATCCTTCCATTTTGACAGCAGAAGAATATACACGTTATTTTCCACCAACTCTTAAGCTGAGACTTTTTAGAAACTGAATGTTTTGCCGTGTTAGCGTTAACGTTCGCGGACGACTGATGACTTTTCGACATTTTTGATTCCTTATATACCCGCGACCGTAAACGATGCCCATTATACTTGCTTCAGATGTAACCTCACTGTTATTACTTCACCGCGAAAATTAACCAAGTGTCCGTCTTCATCAACTATACGAATTTGAATATGATCTAAGCTTTTCACAGTGATTGGAAGGTAAATAACTTGAGATGGAACTTCGATAATCTTGTAGCCTGGTGGTACTGCTGGGAAGAATTCGTGTATAGTATGCACTTTTTCTCCATTTATGTAGACACCAGTGGTAATGTTGCACTCAATTCGTAGAGCGTTGACCTTGAGTATGGATACAGGTAGATC
Organism: Nasonia oneida; assembly: GCA_037356405.1. Lineage (NCBI taxonomy): Eukaryota > Metazoa > Arthropoda > Insecta > Hymenoptera > Pteromalidae > Nasonia > Nasonia oneida. The sequence continues at coordinate 8,153 of JAZHPH010000705.1, read as the reverse complement.
AAAGCTATGAGAGACGTTTGATGAAAGAAGTCGTTGTGTGAAGCCTAGCAATTGGCCTATTGAATCTTTTGGACGAAAATCAATTGTATGACTGCACTCTATTACAATACGAAGAGTGTTGGTGTTTGGTTTGAGACTGATAAGTATGTTTCTTGCAGCCAATGCTTCGCGAAGATAGTTGTCTATGTCTTCGATCTCGTAACTTCCAGTAGGTAGGGAGATTACTTCATTATCAACGTAAAACTTGTTGTTATCAATGTCAATATTCGGAATCGAATTAAAGGTTAAAAGTTCAACCAATCCAAGAACATAGTCCTTATGCGTTGAGAGTTCAATCAGTGGGAAGAATTGAGCGTCAAGTGTAGAAGATGTGCCTGAAAGACTCAATGTCAATGTATCATTCATGATAGTTGAAATGATAATGTAGCGATAATCACTTCTCTGCTCCTTTATATAGCCTGGAGCTTAAGAAATCAAGACAAAGATGACCGCAATTGAATGTATCATAGTCCTGATATCGTTCAGCGTTGTACTTTATTCGATCAACACCCAAATACAACATCAAATCTAGAGGTGGTTGAAGGTCGCCGTAGCTATCAAAATATACAACACCGCTACCTCTCTTTCGATATGCTACACAATGTGTGCCAGGACCAGTAGCATCATCCAAATTAACAATAGCAGATTCGCGATAATGAGGTCCATTAATAGGAATAGCATTATGCATAAAGACACCGCGGAAGTATGGTATTTTTAAGATTTTAGCATACTTTAAGAGATCAATATTAGTAAGAGCTCTCTGAGGTAACCTTACTTCGTCGATCTTTTTTTCTCCTCAATCTATTTCCAGGCTTAAGACGAAGACCTAGCCCTGTTTTATGCGGTTTCAAATAGAGCCCTTTACCAAGAGCTATATCTTCCATTTTTCTATTATGCCTCTGACTTTCTTCAAGAGCCTGTTTTGCTGATTTAGCATCATTAACAGCTTTCGCTATTCCAGCAGCTCCTCCTGCGATAGCACCAGTCGCACTTAAACCAGCGAATATAGGTATAAGGAATGGTAAGAAGCCTCCTACTTTCGATAGAACTGGTAGAACACGAGGAATACCAATTTTTCGTTTACCACCAGTCTCTTTGACTGCTTTTCGAGCTCCTTTTAATGCTGATAGAATGACTTTACGAGCACATTTGCTCGGAACGATTGATTTCTATGCAGCTTTTACTATCTTCTTGAATGGAACTCCCATTCCAAATTTAGACTTTAACTTCATTGCACTTGTGATAGCAAAAGCGGCTGCTTTTTCCTTCACCCCCGAATCTTTCGAGACAACTCTTTGCCAAGCTTTATGGGCAAGGACTCTATTAGCAGCGTTCCTAGCTTCGATGTTTTCTCGATTCGGAGAATAGACTATATCGTGTTCCTTGCAGGTTACGTCTAGGGGATTAATACCTGGATCGCCACGAGCTAATCGTTTAGTGAGTTTAGTACCTGATCCACAGTATTGATAACCTGGTAGATGAAGTTCAATTGGAAGATTATTGATCAATCGATTAACAAGACCTCGTCCTCGACGTTTGTAAACGATCATTTCACTTTAAAGGTTAAACAACAACTAATATCGAGAGTATAAATACCAGCTCTATTTATAGTCTCACAACAGTTGTAATGTAGACCTCTCTATACAAACATGTTCAAGAAACAGTCTGTTGAGCTTCCGGTAGTAAACTTTGATACTATTGCAGAGCCGGAGAAGAAAAACAAACGACATGGTGATTTACTTCCAGATAGTATTTGAGCAGTATTTTGTGGACCCTCTAATTGTGGTAAAACAAACAGTTTGCTAGCTCTCATAACACATCCAAATGGAGTTAGGTTTGAAAATGTTTACGTCTACTCCAAATCGCTTAATCAGTCCAAGTACAAATTTTTAAAAGATCTTCTCGAACCATTGAATGGTATACAGTACTTTGCATTCAGTGAAAACGATGATGTCATAGCTCCTGAGAATGCACTTCCGAATTCTATCATGATTTTCGATGATATAGCCTGCGAAAAACAAAACAATGTAGAGCATACTACTGTATGGGAAGACATAAGAAAGTTGATTGTTTCTATCTATGTCAGTCTTATGCACAAGTTCCGAAACATCTTGTGAGAGATAACGTCAATCTCTTGGTAGTTTTCCGACAAGATGACATGAATCTCAAACACTTATACAACGATCATGTCAACTCGGACATGTCGTATTCGCAGTTTCGAGAATTATGCTCAAAATGTTGGATGGATGACAAACATGGATTTTTACTAATTGATAAAGATAGTGCTATTAACAATGGTAGATATCGAAAGGGTTTTGACACTTTTGCTATAAATATAAGATACACTTACAATTAGTCGACAGTCATTAGTCTATTTTTGACTGTTAAAGTATCAACATGACTGATATTCAGAGACAAAAGAATATACTTCATCAGCTTGTGAAAGCGCAAAATGCTGTAAAACGCAAGTACAGTCTGCTGAAATTTGGAAAAGATAAATTTGAACAGTCAATAGGAGAAACTTTTAAACCTATTGTTGATCCTCTCGAGAAACTAGTTAAGACAGTTGAAAAATCTGAAGTATCTAAACTTAGTAGTAGAGCCATAAAGAAAGAGGTTAAGGATGAAATGGTCAAAAATGAAAGTTTTAATGACAGTTTTGATGATGATACAATTGAACCTTATCATGAATCTGATTTTGAAACTGCAGCTAGTGAGGATGATGATGATGATTTGAATGATACGAAAATTCGTAGGGGAGTAATTCAAGAGCCCAGTAATGTAGCAGACATGTATATGACTATGTTAAAGCATCAGCAGGATAATGATAAAATTTATGGTGTTCGAAAAGAAGGTTCGGAATGGATGTTAGGTGACTCATCAATAGTGTTTGGAGATCGAAGCATTAAAGTAAAAGATGGAAGATATCCAAAAACAGCAGGTTTGATGGAATTGCTCATTGCAAAACATCCCAAGATTTATGATCAAAGTGATTTGCAGAATTATTGAAGTATTCTGGAAGCGACAAATGCTCATAAAAAACAATATTTGAGCACACAACCAATTCTTGATCATAATAGTAAAAAATATACTGACATTATCAATCCTATGTTTGCTCAAAAGAAAGGTGGAATAGGATTACCTCGTTATACAATTGCTAGAAGAGATACTCGAATGGATTATGTGTACTGGGACGATCCAAATGAGCTAGTTGATCGTTTACGCTTACTTATAGCTGAACAATCAGCTGGCAATCCTAGAGATATCAACAAAATACACTCAATCATAGAAGAACTTCGCGAAGGAGGGTATATATACTGAGCTGTTTCATTTGCAAACATCATTATCAAAATGAGTGTCGACGTGTTCAATCTGTACTCAACGTATAGTAACTTAAAAGCTTCTATATGTGAACGTTTTAATCGTACACTCAAGAACAAGATATGGATTCAATTTAGTTTGCAAGGTAATTATAAGTGGTTGAAAATCTTACCTGATTTGATCACAAAGTACAATGATACTAAGCATCGAACTATTAGAATGAAACCCAACGAAGTGTCTACAGCAAATCAATCTCAGATTTTCAAAAGATTTACTTGTGAGAGTAGATTGACGAAGAAGCCTAAGTTTAAGATTGGTGATAAGGTACGATTGAGTAAAGTGAAGCAAGTTTTCGAGAAATGCTATACACTTAACTGGTCAACTGAGATTTTCACAATAAGTAGAGTTACAGCAACGAACCCAGTTACATATCATCTGAAAGACTATCAAGATAATCCAATCACAGGTGGATTCTACGAACAGGAGCTCTTGAAGGCAAAGTATCCCGATATTTATCTTGTAGAGAAAGTCTTGAAGAAGCGTGGAAATCAAGTATATGTTAAATGGCTAGGATTTGATAGTACGCACAACAGTTGGATTAATAAGAATGAAATATAATTTTTTTTGGAAGTGATGAGAGCCCCACCTTCGCTCTTACCTGTGAGATACAACCATAGTTCACTATCTCTCCATTAACTTCCTTTATTTATTCAAACAATTATTTACAATGGTTTAGACAATACAAAATTCAATGTTATTTTCGCCTTTTGAGATCAGGGACAGCTTCATCTCCTTTGCTTGACTAGACATACTCTCAAAGGTCTCTTTGTCCTTCTCCAATGCAGCTGATACACGGGAAGGGACAAACATCTGACAATCATGGTCTAGAGTAGCCACAATTCTCAGTCCATATCAGGTCTTGACTGGACGTAGGGATATCACCATGTGCTTCTGTCCGGCCTGTAGCTCAGACATCTTCTTCGTGGGAAGGAATCCTCCACTGGCAATCTTGTTGATAGCGTCCATCTTTGCTCTTTAGCTCGTTGATCGAGAATGATTTCTAGAGCGTTGGGCTTCCTTAAGTATAGTCTTCCCCACCACTTCTACCAGCGGTGACGGCGGCTCACACATCGGATTGGTCGGCAAGGAGTCTGCGCAGTAGAGCTGTGGTCTGAAACAAAATGTATGATTAATATAATAACAATTGTTATTCTATTAATCATACATATTCTCGGTCCTGATAACGTGGAGACAGCTGCGGATATTCTTTTGTTGTCGGTACATCGTTGCCTTGTCTCGAAGACAGTGGATGTAGTCGTCAAACTCAATGGTTGACTTGACGACTTTACACCCTTTGCCTTCTTGATAGACTGCTGTCCTTGCACTTTGACCGAGTATATCTTGCTACGGAGGCCAATAAACTCCGTCATGATGTCGCCATTGCACTCGTCCTTCATGAGTCCGACATCTTCTTATTGACCAGAGGAATGTTGAATTGATTATCGACCGGATAATCAGAAGTGTCGAATTCATGAAGATCAGTCTTCATCACAGCGTACATATCTATATCGCTTACTTCATAGATGAGACTGTCTGTGTCTGTGTAGAGGAGCTTGGCCTTGTCTTCAGCACTGTCAATCCGATGTAGATCGGCTTGCGGACTGAGATCTCGGTTCGGGCAAGCTGGACGGCCACGAGATTCTCGTCGAAAATCGCACAGCTGTGGAAGTTGGGTTGAGTAATATATGCCTCACAGCCGTAGCGACCTTACCACTTGTTTACCAGCTTCACGTCGACTCTCTTGCGCTCATTTTCCATAGTCTTACCATACACTGCGTTGTTGAAGAGTTTGAAGAACATCTTCTCGAACTCATTCTTCGCATTCTTCCTCATCTCGCTGTTCAGGTCAATATATGTCTTCAACCATGGCTTCTGGTTGAACTGGAGAGAACGATGGATATGCTTCAATCGAAGCCCATACTTAAGAGCTTGCTTGAGAGCGACGTAATGCAGGACATACCGCTCCTTATTATTTAGAGTCGTTAGCAGCTTCTCTTGGTTTGAGCCTGGAGGTGCAGCATACTCTGGACAGAGTGGAAGGTCCTTGCGAGCATTATGGAGACTTTCTGGATACTCCAGATCTACTTCCAGGATGTATCCTACAGAAGCATCATCGGGAACATTGAAGAAGTCACAATTCAGATCTTCCACCCACTTGAAGTCATCACATGGCAGGGATTGTGTCATGGCCCTAGAAATATAGGATTTATTAGTATATCATCATTAATATCATTATTTCAATATGAACTTACCATCCGTATAGGTTATTGACATCATAGTACATCAGATACTTTGACTCTTCATCCTCGTTGTATCCAGACTCCATGTATCTATTATTGGCCTTCGCATACCTATTGCAGCATTGGCTGATACCACCCCGGATGCCTCGCTCGACAAAGAGCAGCATGTTTATGTCAGTTAACAACTGAAGCTTGATGCCAGTATACTTTAACATTGCATCCCATGTAAATCCGGGGGTGGTATAGTAATGAGCAGGATCTAGCTCATAGGTATGGAGACAATTGGATCTGAAGTCTTCGAACACATTGGCAAGGAGAAGTACGTCTGTCTTCAGATAGAGGTCTGAGTACTGACCAAGAGTTTTGATATTAAAAGTATTCCAAACCGTCTGAGCATGCTTGTAGTCCTCGTCTGATATTCCACTATCATAGAGGCTGCTGTAGAAACTCTCCTTGTCTGGAAGCAAGGTCTCGTTCATGTTGTCAAAAGATTTGATGTGATCGTACGGGAACACACCCTTTCTTCTGAGCAACTCAATTTAAATATCAGTGAACTCCTTCTTGAACTCTTTGTCGGCTATTTCCAACTTGTCCAAGTAAGAAGCGAGTTGATATCACTTTCATCAATATGCTTGGTGAAGGAGGTGTACTTTTCCTTGTTCTGCGGTATGATTGAGACACGACCTTTGAAGCTATTGGCAAGCTCCTTTATGAACAAGTGCGAATCATATCCACTCAAGCTGTGGAAGATAACTGGTATACATCTGGAGTCATTATAATTAAGGTTACAGCTATTGTGAGCCGCTCCACGATACCTGTAAAAATGAATAATGATTAGATAAAGAATAAACATAATAATAATAATAAATAACTTACATTCCTGTAAGATGACAATAGTCTCGAACATTGACATCCTTCTCGTTGAATAGTCCACCGCAGATGTGACAAGTAGTATCAGAATCAAACGATCTTTGGTCTACATTCTTCATTGGTAAGGGATTCTCGTGTATGATGGTAAGTTCTTCAGCTAGTATGCAGAGTTGTGAAACGAACCATTTCGCAGGGTCTTCGTCCTGTTCTGTTTTTCTTTTGTAGCTCATGTACTTGCACTTGGTTTTATCGTAACTGTACTGAACATAGCAGCCAACGCTAAAGAGTTCATGCTCTTGGTAGGTATGATTATCATCAACAGGTTTGAGTATGCATTCGAAGTCTGCATATACAACTATTGGAACTCTCTCTTTGTTGTTGACGTTTCCGAATTCCAAAACATTATCTTTCTCTTGAGGTAGTATCACTTTGCACTTATTCACTTGTGAACAGTCAACTTCATGAGTTTTCAATTTAACCTCATCGTGAAAATAGTGAAGAGAGCGATCACAGAGATATTTTTTATGCGAATCCTTTGATAATTGTAAGTTTACTAAACGAGATAAGTCTTTAATCCACACATAATGAAATTGTGGAACTCTCAAATTTCCTTGTTGTTCCTCTTCATTCTCATCAATGTAGATGTCTTGTACGAGCAACAGGTTTACATGTTTCTCTTTCTTTGAAGCTGTAAAATGACATGGCGAGACATTAAATACACTACCCTTCTTCTTGAGTATGAAGAGATTTATAGAGACATCATTCTGCTTCTCAAACTTGGGTATTTGTTTTACAGACACTGGGAATTCAATATCTTTAAAGATTAACTCGTTCGTATAAGCTTGATACTTTGAAACTCGTTGCGCATCTTTTGTAGCAGGATGTAGAGCTGATAGAATTGCCCATTTGAAGCATTCATTGTCTTGATTTCGAACGTTGACACATGCTTGTTTTCTTTGTATAGACTTTGGTAGCTCAATGTACGAAGCAACTTTCATTGGACTAAATTTTTTCATATTCACCGTTAAGTTGAGAATGCTCCTTAAAGTCCAACCAGAGTCCCGTTCCTGGAACTCTTCCATATCGTGTTCGATAGGCTGTTTGACATTAGCATTAAACCACTCTTTTAAGTCTGTGCTTTCATAGATTGGCGCAGACTTTGTATTAAAATACTTAACTTCCACAATTTCTTTATCTTCTTTGACAATCATGTACTCTGCAGCGAGAATTGTGTCAACTTTTATCGACTTATGCACTAGTAACGCTTCATCAATTTTCGACATAAAGAGAACACATGCGTCTTCCATGAATGATATTATGTCCAAATGTTTCACGTTTGTTATAACACTAGTTTTGAGGTTATTTTTGAATGCCGATTTATTATCATCCCATGTCATACTGGGTCTAACCTCTTCAAGGCCACTGCCAACTTTTAGTAACTGTGCCGTTTAGTAAGGCGTGTGCCAACGTTGAGTAATTGATGAATACTATGAAGTTGACCACACGAAGTTTGACACGTCTTTTTCTTATGAATGTCTAAGGCTGGTGACTCTATCAATTCTTCCACTTCACTAATAGCTTTAGAGGTTAAGTCAATCGATCTTTGCATGTCGCTAAAGTTTA
>JAZHPH010000704.1:0-26134 GCA_037356405.1 Nasonia oneida | reverse complement strand
ATTAGTCACCTTGTACACCTAGACTCTGCCCTTGAATGATTATTACAACTTGTCGTAAAGGACGTCGTCGTAAAGGTGGTTCCGGAGATTAGACTTGGTGAATCGTCGGTTAGTGTATTGTCACTTCCTCAACCCTATGTGCTCACAGTAGCAGAGGGAGCAGCAATGCATATGGATGTAGGCTAAAGGGTTTCTGCGACTCTAAGTATCGTCCACGTGTGCTCACGTGGATGAGACTCGGTGACGTTCGGATGTTCCGGGTTGTCTTGTGTGCTCACAACGAGAATCCGGAGTTTCGGGTTTCGGCGTTGTTTACTAGTCGTCACGTGATTATTTTCCAGTCTTCGGTCGCATCTGTGTCGTTAAAATCCAGCATGTGCAGCGTGGAGTGAAGCTCGAGTAGAACTACCTGTTGCGCCGCGTGGTCGGTCTTATAACGCCGCGCGGCGCGTATATGTACAAGTGCGTTTGCGGCGCTCCGCGTGCAGCACTTTCGCCGCCTGGCGCGTTACGGCTGAGTCGCTTGTCGGCCGCCGCGGTCCGCACTCATGCGGATTCGCCTTTCGGTTGTTGCGCGCGCGCGCGCTCGCCATGCGTGCAGAGTCTATTGCAACCGCCTTTACGTATGTTTATGTGCGAGACTCGTGTCTTGTCACATATTAAAGAACCAAATCGTTAAGGTTTATGAAAATAAAATAATAATAAATAATGTTGGTTTACCTTTTTTTTTTATTTTCCAAAGAAATAAATTTTATTTTAATCAAGATTATTTAGAAATCATATTTTATAATATTTCCGCATAACTGTAACGAACATATTAGAGCTTATAACATACATTATTTATATTGGCAATATAACAGAGGATGTGACGTCATCAATATGCGGCGGGTTGAGTACCAAATGCACGGGCAGTATAAGCAAGGGCACAATTTTTTTCGACTTTTTTTTTAGATAGTGCATCCAATAGAGAAAATATTGCGTGACCGAAGATTTTTCGATATATTTGTTCATCATCAAAAAGTTTTTGTCGTGCAGTGGGTGCTATGAGTGTAAAGTATCAAAAGTCATATCGGAGCACTCTGCTGCGATTAGCTGATCGTTTGTTTACGTGTGGATTTTTAATATAATTGTTTATGTAAGCATAAATAATGAACTATAAACTATGGAACTGTGAAAACGTATTTAATAATGAAGGTAAATATTATTTATATTTTTTTTTTTTTCAAGATTTGACTCAATATATTATTAATCTAACCTCCACGGACACCTTTCATCTGAAAACTATGAATCTAACGCTTGCAGAAATTTTCAGATTTGGAGATTGTACTGTCATAAATAGAAATTTTCTGGAATCAAATGGAAGAAAAAAGTGTTAACGTCAAAACATATTTTGAAGTGTGAATGTTCATGTAAAGCAGGACTGAGCCAAAAATGCAAACATATTCTGGCTGTATTACTTAACTGTTACAAGTAAGATTATCATTATTACAGTCAGTACAACATACATTAATTGAAACATTAACTAATTAATTTGTTCTGTTATTCAATTGTAGGCATGACATCGATAAGTTCGATGATTTGTCATGCGCTGATGCAAAATGTTTACGGAGAGAACCACAAAAAAAAACTTTAGAGCAATATAAAGCTACGAGAGTTAAGGACCATGAGTACTATTCAAAATTCTACAAAGGCTGTCTAATTGTTTCATTGTCGGAAGATCAAAGTAAATTGATAATAGTACATTACATAACTCGGATGATGATTGAGACTCATAACCTGTTTTTTTTCCCAGGACGCACTTCTCCGGGTTAACTTTGATGCTGGCTGCCCGCAGGACGTCGAATAGCGCCTTAAGATGGCTCACGTGCTCCTCTTCGTTGCAGATAGGCGCGAGCAAAGGGCAGATCGCGGAGCAACTGGTCCTTGCTCTCTGCAGCGACTGGGCGGCGTTGCGCAGGCCCAGGGATGACCGCGTAAACTCAAATAGGCCGAACGGGATAATTATGGCGGTCTTGTGCGCGTCCTCGGGAGCTATAGGCAGCTGGTAAAACGCCTTCTTGAGGTCGACCACCGAGAAGATGCTACCTCCCAGCGCGAGCAGCAAGTGTTCGATTACTGGGAGCGGGTAGCGGTCCGGCACGGTGCAGCTATTCAGCTGTCTGTACCGGTGATGCGGTAGGTGCCGTCTGGCTTCAGGACGAGGCGTAGCGGGCTGGCCCAGGAACTGTCTGACAGGCGAACAATCCCCATCTCCAACAACACTCGGATTTCCGCTCGGGCAGCTTCCTGGGGTTGCGAGATCGGCGTATTACCGCATCAGGTCGGCGAAGATGCCCTCCGCTACGTCTGCGGATATCACGACGGAGTGTACTTCTGGTGGACGGAGTGAGCCGGCGGCGTGTAGTGACGTGTCGGTGTCTAGAATGCGCCTCGTCTGTCCGTCGACGACGAGCCCGTAGTGGGCGAGAAAATCCGCGCCGAGGATTGGGTTGCTTACATCAGCGATGATAAATTTCCACGAAAAGGGCCGCCGCAGTCGAAGGTCCGCGTCCATGTGATGTGCGCCGTAGGTATCTATGGACGTGGCGTTGGCTACGCTCAGCTTAAGTGGGCCGCGCTGGAGTTGTCTCTTGACGAAAGAGCGGGGCAGCAGCGAGACTGCTGAGCCTGTGTCGACCAGGAAGCGGAGTCCGGACATGCGGTCGAGGACGTGCAGGCGTTGCTCGTTGGGTGCGCCGACCGCGGCTGCCTGAAGAGGCGGCGGCGCTGGTGAAGCGGTGCAGGATTGGCGCTGGCTGGCGGGCGTGCGAAAGCGGCCGCGCCGCTGTTGCTGTCGTTGCTGCTGTTGTTGTTGCTGACTGGACGTGAGGGTAGAAGCGATGGACTGGAGCACGAGTGACTGCTGCTGGAGCATGGTGGTGATTTGCGTCATAGCGAGGCGAAGCGAGGCCATCTCGTGCTGGGGCAGCAGTGTGTTGCTTCCTGATGCGATGCCGCTCGATGTAGCAGAGCTGGGGCGCGAAACCGCGCTGACTGGCAGTTCCTCCAGCGAGGTCGCCCTTAGCACGCGACACATGCGGCTGGCTTAGGCTGGCAGAAGGTCGAGCCATTTAACCCGCAGGGCCTCGTCGGTGATGGCGGTTCCGGCCAGGCGTCGCATGTAGTGCAGCAGCTGGGAAGGTGTGCGGTCGCCGAGCTGTACCTCGTTCAGCAGCTGATGGAGTTGCTGGTCGGCTGAAGCGGCGAGGCGCAACAGGACCGCCGCCTTCAGGGTATCGTACCGCTGCTCTGCTGGTGGTGCCAAGATGATGTTCGAGACCTCCTGCGCCACGTCCGGCGGCAGGTGTGCGACGAGGAGGTTGTAGCGGCTTTTGTCGTTGGTGATTCTGCTGGACAGGAACGCCGACTCTGCCTGTGCAAACCAAAGCCTCGGAATGAAATTCCAGTATGAAGGAAGCGTACATTTCGAGACGGCCTCGACGTCGTGTGCGCGGTCGTTGTCGTCAATTCGCGCGCCGTGCGGCTGGAACCCGCCGAGGGGCAGCTGCTGTTCGTTATTGCCCGCGCCGAGCAGCGGAGCGTTCTGCTCCATGTTTTGCTGCGCTCGGAGCATATTTTGGCCGTCTGCGAGGCCTTGGCGCTCCCGTATCGGGCTATGCAGCATAGAGTCGTCGGAAGAGTTGTGCGCGGAGAAGTTCAGAGCGCGACTCGCTACGCGAGCTGGCGTGGTGCGCTCGAGGCGCCGCGGCGTGGCGGGCTGTGCGGGTCTCCTGCTGGCGCGCGACGGACGGTAGTGGAGCCAGCGGGGCGCGCGCGAACCACTGCTCGACACTTAAAATTGCCGCTCGTAGAAGCGACGAAGCGACGCGGCTTGCGCCTGCTCAAGCGGCCTCGACCGCGGCGCGCGTCGCGAGGCGGCGAGCGCGCACAGGAGAGAGACAGAAATGCTCGGCGGCACGCGCGTCGCGGCGATGATTTTCGGCCGCGTGCACCAGGTATCGGAACGCGGAGCAAAAAGGGAGCGACTCGCTCCAGCGTTTATCGCTTTCTTTTAGGCGCGAGACTTGCGAAAATAAGCAACTCGTCGTCGCGCGCAGTCGATGGAAGAGAAAAGAAAGGCAACGAGGGTACCTGGTGCTGGCGAAACCTTACGCCGGTGCTGGTGACGATGCTCGGCGAAGGCTGCGGACGCGTTGCTGCTGTGTGCTGCTGAGCGGGAGGAGTAGCTCCGGCATGTTCGCTGTATAGGGCTGGTGCGGGGCCCAAGATGGCTGCTCCGCTTGGCGTCGGTAGAGAGCCGGCGTGTTGTTGACGGGGTCACCACTTTAGAGTTTAGATGGAATCACAAGGATGCTCGCCCGAGCTCGAGGTGTCGAAGAGGTAAAATAATCTCGTCGTTTAGTAAAAAATAAGAAATTAGGAACTTTATTGACAACTGTAAAAACTCTCTCTCTAAATTAGCTCTGAAGCGCTGTTGCTTGTTGGGCGAGTCAGAGCGTTCTGCCGAATATGGCGCTCGAGCCTCGCCGCGTCGCCAGTTCGCCACCCATCGTGGCGGCTCGGAGGGGGCGCCGCGGGCGAGGCGGCGGCCGGATGGAGCGGCTGCTAACACGAAGTCCGGCCTGGGGATCAGGCGCTGTTTCCTGCGATGATTCCGGTGGTGGTCAGCGGGAGCCCCCACACATATACACACAAAAACAGTAAAAAGGCCTTTCGCCCAGCTTTGAAAAATTCGACTTTTGCTCCACTTTTTCGTAGGCGAAAAGCACGTTATCAATGCACGTGTTATGAAAAAGAATTATTGCTCTCAGAGGGTGACAATGCTTACACAAAACACATGTAAGTGAACGCCTATATTTATCATCTCATCGATCAATTTTTTGTTTGGTGATTTTTTTTACAAAATTTATATATAAAATATTCTATATTTCTATAATTTTTGTATGTATTGCTTTTGCAATTATTTTTTTAAAAGTATTGGAAGACATGAAATTTTGGTGGTGAATAATAATGAAATAGATGATACTCTTGAAGTAGTTAAGGCTATCGTTAATAACAAAGAATCATCTATAATGAGAATAATATCACAAGTAAAAGTACCAGAAATGAATGATTGCTGTCATACAAGAATTTCTAATTTTTATACAGAAGATTTGGTTACTGCTTGTATTAATTCTTATCATTCCTTGTCAGACTGGATAAAGCTAAGACAATTCCGCATAACAGGCTCCAGGGTTTACAAAATATTTACATACTTGTACATTACTTACTGAAAGATATTAAATATCTACAAATAAATAATGATAATATAGCTACGTTCAAATATAGACACGAGTATTACTGCCATGTACAAATAGGAATTTCAGTTTTAAATGTCGAATCTACAGATTTCATTATTTATGCTCCATTTGAGTCTACCTTTATTATTCTAAATGTGCCATTAAATGAAAATTATATTGTAAATATTTTAACTACAGTCGAAAAAACCTATTGTACCCAGATGCTCCACTATATTTGTATGAATAAAAGTGAAAATGTTCCAGATAATAAAAATACGTAAAATTAATTTTTAAAAACATTTTATATTATTTAATCGAAACCTTTTTTAATATTTATATATGTCAACTTTATTCATGCTATTTTTAGAAAACGTTTACAAAATTAGCATAAAAAACTTCTTTATAAATACATCACAGATAATTATAAATAATTTCACACAATAATTACTTATGAATATAGTCATTATACGTTAAATTTGTCATTTTTAATATTGGAGAGCTTAAATTTACTATAGCACAAATAATTGTCATTATTTGTTCTATTCTAGGGACGAGAAATCCAGGTACTTTAGTGCTCAAAATTTTAAATACTTTTATCCGCTGATTGGATCTTTCAATATGTAAACGTGCCTTAGCAATTTTCGCATTTAATAATGCTTCTTTTGGAGAATTGTATCTTGTCTATAAAAAATGGAGGTCTTACTAATTTGACATCGTGTTTCAAACAAATTTCGTCAATTAGAAATCCCTCGTCAGTCATGAGAGCATCACCTTTTCAAAAAATAAAATGAAGTTGCTTTCTTCAAAAATTGCTTTGTCAGAACTCCTTCCCAAATAACCATCACTTAAAAAAGATATTATTCCAGCTGGTGTTACAGCTGTCATAAATCGTACAGTATAAGTACTTTTATACACTGATTGTGAGTAAGATGCTAATCGGCAGCACAGATTCTTCGGTGATTGAATTGTAATCTCTATTACATCAATCACAGCTCGGACATCGGTGAAGCCATTAAAGCACTCAGGAATGTTTTTTAAAATTTTATCCTTTTCTGGCCAATAAATGAAATGCTTCAAACCAGCCTTTAGTATATCTAGCATTCTCAAAAAGATTTTTCTACAATTCTCTTCTGTATATATTTGGAACATCACTTGCAACATTCCATAACTTACATTCTGGTTTAATTTAATGAATGTCAAAATTATGTTATCTTTGGTGGATAGTTTTGAGAAACTCTTGACGTACAAAGATGATGATGCAGGCGTTGCAATTTTGGCATTTTCTAAAAAATATAAATGATGAAAAAAAAGGCAAACCAGTCATTGTAGACAAATCTTTGTCAGTTCTAATAAAATTCGAATAATTTTCAAATAACACTTGCACTTCTTTATCTCCGGATTCATATAATTTTGTTTGGACTGCTTTATCCTGATGTAACAATGCAGGATGTTCTATTTCTAAACTGACTGTATTTTTCAATATTGCTTTTTCTACGCTTTCATTTCCAATATTCTCAATATTTTCTAGACACTCGTTACTTTTACGTTCATTTTCAACTAAGTTATTTTCTGAATTTTCATTTTTGTTTAAATTCTTCTGTCCAAATTTTTAGTGCTCCATTTCCAATGATCGATTATGCACCCTTTCTACCCTTTTCAGATCATTGTTCTTTTTTATTTCAGTTTTTTCTGTAATAGGTTCTAGAGCTGGTAAATTTACAGATGGCACTGCAGACTTTTGTAGATACCTGTTCTTTGCCAGCATATCTACAATGAAATTATTATATTAATATAAATAATAAAAATTTATGGTTTCAATGAATATGTGAATTCGCCTAACAAGATATAATCATCTTTCTTGAAATGCAAAGAGCAGACTCTAGAAGTCGGCTGGAAATAAGGTTTTTTATTTTCAATACTTTTTCCCAAGCCCACCTTCTATCAACATATTCAGTGCAATTATATTTATTTATAATTGGAACCTGAATCCTACGAATCTTTGGGAAAAAGTTAAATCTCACTTTCGAGGAGATATTCTCATGGCCGTTTCAAAGTTAGTTTTCATATTTCTATTAAACAAACAAATACTACATTCTAAATGTTTTCTATAACTTTTTATTTCTTAGAGTACTTTATGTAACACTTACTGCAACGATTGTATTCGAAATCCTCACGTAAACAAATGATCAGCTGATCGCAGCAAAGTGCTCCGATATGAGTTTTGATATTTTACACTCGTTGCACACACTGCACGACAAAAACTTTTCGGTAAAACAAACGAATCGATCGAAATATCTTTGGTTACGCGATATTTTCTCTATTGGATACACTATTTAAAAAAAAAGTCGAAGGAAACTATGTCCTCGCCTATACGGCCTGTGCATTTGGTACTTAACCCGCCGTCATATGCACCGCCATATTGATGACATCACGTTCTCCGTTATATTGCCAATTGCGTATATTATTGTAGTATTCAGTAAGATGTTGTACGTTCACGTAAGTTTCCATTAACTAGCGTACATTTGCGTACATTTCTGTACGCTTCCGTATCTTCTGATATTAATCTTTTTTTGTAAGCGTACATAAAATGTAAGTTTCTATACGATGTTGTACATTTACGTACGTTTGCGTATGCTTGCTTACGTTCGCGTACGTTTACATACGTTTCAGTAAACTGCTGTACAAAATGTTCGAATCGTAACCAAAATGTACGCAAACGTACGTCAACGTACAGCGACATGCGAAAATCTACAACAGCGTACTGTAATATAACTAAAACGTACGATTTCCATTTCCATTGGGGCAGCATCCCATTTATCTCGACCAAAACTGCAAATTTCATCTTGTGATATGCATAAATACATACAGCATTCGTCATTTTATGTTCACAAACACATAGCTTTAAAAAAAAGATTATTTCCGCACAAATAATTATTTGCAGCATCCCTTTTATGTAAATCGTAACTGCAGATAACATCTTGTGATACGCATGAATACATAAAGCATTCGTTATTTCATATTTACAAACACAGAGCTCTAAAAAAAGTCATATCTGCACAAATATTCAATCGCAGCATCTCTTTTATCTGGACAGAATCTACTGATTACATCTTATGATATGCATTAATACATAAAGCATTGGTCATTTCATATTCACAAACAAATGACTTTAAAAAAAGATTATATCTGCACAAATATTTAATCGCATCATCCCTTTTATCTGGACCATTCGTTATTTCATATTCTTAAGGGGGCACACCACCTTTGAAATTAAAATCAAAATTTTTCATTAAAAATGTATCAATACTTATATAAATAAACCAAATTTTTTTACTATTCTTAGACATAATTACCTTTATTTTGATGGTTTTAGACTTTTTATATACCTCTATAATACCTACGTATAGTAGGGAGTCCATAATTCACTGACCGTAAGATTCCAAAGGAACGAATGGCCCAAATGAGCTCAAACTCCAGGATATTGTTTAAAAGTACATTAGTTATGGTATGAATGAGAGATTTGGTTTAAATTTCAACGGTGTTGTGCCCCCTTAAAATAATATTGTAATATTATTTTAAAACTGTTTAATATATATTAATTTTTTTATACTACTACATTTCATTCTTTTTTATTTATCTTATTTTTTACATCTGTAAGTTTTTTTGCAATTGAAATATATACCATTATGATACATAACATTATTGGCTAGCACAATAACGTCAAAAGTTAAATTTTTCAAGAGATTACATTTCTTTTTGAGCAAACTTATTAGAAGTATCCTAAATTTCTTCTAAAAATTAAATATATTTCATACATATTAATAATTAGAATAAAAATATAGTTATTAGACCAGTTAATTGACAAATTTTTGAAGCATAATTAATATAATGTTATTGTATTATGTAAAATATATTTCGTTTTGTAAAAAACTTAAAGTAATCGAATTTTCTCATTATGTTATTATAATAAAACTACGAAATTTTGCAAAATGATATAGGGGAGAGTCCGTAATTGATTGTAACTATTGTATGATCTATTCTAAATTTCCTTCATTTATTGTTATAAGCGAAGTTTATTTATTATAGTTTATTTTTAGTTATTACCTGTTTAATGTCATATTTATATTAAATTATAATTGAAACTTCCGAAAACAAAAAAAAATGTTCAAGTGTTGCTTCAATGATCGAGTCGGTTCTGAGCTGGCACACTTTTGTATAAGACTTTGGATATAAATGAGTGTATGTTTTAAAGAATGAAAATAAACCATACAGATGAAAATTATTTGTTCATTTACTATAATTCATCTAATTTATTTACTTTAATATATCATATAATATTTGAATATCAAGTGGTGCGAAGTGAAGGCGAGTTTGAGAAGCAGACGAAGCCGCGGCGCCCGTGACACTATTTACTTCTATATTGGTGTTCGGATTTTTCATGATACAGAAAAAAATGCTTATTGTTACTGTTATAACGGTGTTCTGTGACCGTTAATAAGAGTTCAGCGGCGTATTCGCTGATCTGTTAAAGAGCGAGAGGAGTGAAAAGCAGCAGCTCGTTGCAGGCTTCTTGTAGGCTGTCCGAAGCCTGGCCCGTAGCGCAGTGTGCTGTACGTGCACGTCCTCGTGCACGTGAGCCCGCGGAGGCGTCGTGAGCGTATATGCTTTGTAGCTAGTTCGCGAGTTATTTCTAAAGAAACGCGCGGGAAAGGCAGAGAGTCAGGGACGAAATGATAACAAGCCCGAATGAAATGTAACGATTGAATATATTGAGCACCAATTACAAAGCAGCGCGAAGTCAGAGAGAGAGAGAGACGAAGCTAAGCGATTATGCAGAGATTAGATTAGATTAGATTAAATTAGATAGTTTTTATTTGCGTACATTCTTTTGTACAATAGTAAGATTCAGCATTATGAGGTGAAAGTAGAATACAGTAAGAATAGCGCGAGAATGAGTAGGTGTGTGCGTGTGCGTGAGTGTGTATGAGTTATGTGTTTTCGAGTTGAAAGTAGTGATCTTTAGCAAGTTTCCGGAAGGTGACAGTAGATGAGGTGTTTCTGATGTGAGATGGCAGGCTATTCCATAAGTATGAGGCGCTGATATGAAACGAGCTCCTCAGCGTCTCAGTCGCGAAGGCAGGTATTTCCAGAGGTGTCACCTCGTCCCTCACAGGCCGGAGCGAGACGCAGAAGTCAAAAAAGGCCAGTACGTATGATGGTACGACCGAGTTAAACATTTTACGAAGGAAGCAGACTGTGAAGTACTTCCTGCGTCCGTCAGTGGTTAGCCACTGCAGCTCCCGCCTGTAAGGGGAGATGTGCTCATCTCTCCTTACACCATAGATGTACCGGATTCCTGTATTCATGATCCTATGTAATTTTAAGTCGAGTTCCTGCGTCAAGTCACAGTATACAAGAGAACAGTAGTCGATGATCGGAAATAGAAGTGCTTGCACGAGATGCTTGCGCAATCTGAGATTGGTACTCTTTCTATAAAAGTAAAGCCTGTACATTAGCGAGTGACCACGTTTATACACTTGTGTAACGTGCTCCTTCCACGAGAGTTTAGAGTCAAGCACCAGTCCCAGATTACGCACAGAGGATTCAAAGCTGACCTGGGCTCCCCCGATATTAATGAACGTCTTAGCTGTTGAGGGAAGTAGATTTATGTAGTATGGGGAGCCCAGGACAATTGCTTTGGTTTTTGTAACATTAAGTTTAAGCTTGTTTTGCGCAGCCCAGCCCATTATCCTCTCGGCATTAGCACTCATCTTGTTTGATAAAGAATCGAGCTCCTCGAGGTGGCAATGACAGTAAATTTGCAAGTCATCCGCGTAAATAAGATGGGAAACATCGGAGTCTAGACTGAAACCGATGTCGTTGATGTACAATGTAAAAAGCAGGGGACCTAAGACGGAGCCCTGCGGGACGCCGATGTTAAGACGCTGCGAAGAGGAACGCTCGCTATTGTCACCAACGACGGCTTGCTCTCTCCCAGTGAGATAGGAGGCAAACCAGCGGATAACCTGCTTAGAGAAGCCGAAGGTGGATAGCTTCCTCAGGAGCCGGACGTGACATACAGTGTCAAACGCCTTGCTAAAATCAAAGAGTAGAAGGAGTGTCACTCTCTTTTTGTTTATCCCGACCCTGACATCATCAGTTAGCTTAATTAGGCCAGACTGAGTGCTGTAGCCAGTGCGGAAGCCTGTTTGATAGTTGTCTAGTAAGAGCCTTGATTCAAGGTATTGTTAGACTTGCCTGTGCACCAGCCACTCCAGGGCCTTGGAGAGAAAGCAGAGAAGTGAAATCGGACGGTAGTCAGTCAGGGCTGTTGGTGAACTGACTTTGTTGAGTGCACGCACAAGTGACAATTTCCACTATGACACATTTGAAAATATGACATAGAGGAGCGAGAACTGGCAGTGCTTTTGAGATAACAACCTGAGGGATGCCGTCGCTTCCCCTGGCCTGGGTGTCGAAGTGCGATACTGCAGCCAACACGTCCGATTCCGTTATGGTGCCAAACTCGAAATGTTCCGGGAGGTCAAGACTTTCCAGGGTTAGAAGATACTACTCAACAGCAGGAGCTAATGGATCATTGGAGATCGAGCTGAAATGCTTGTTGGGTTCATTTGTGCTAAAGCGAGGTGGCATAGGGGCCTTGGTTGCAGAAATTCCAAGTTTCTCCAGCTCTCTCTAGATCTCGGCAACATCAGTCAAGGTTGACAGACGTGATTAGTAATAATTTAGCCTGGCTTCCTCGACCTGTTTGTGAGCATTGTCTCTAGCTAGTCTGTATAAGCGAAGATCTGAATAAAGCCTGGAGTCCCTGAAACGCCTGTAAAGTCTCTCCCTCTCAGATACAAGGTCACGAAGAGCCGTGGTGAACCACGGGTGACGTTGTTTTCTCGGTGTTACAGTCCGTAATGGGGCGAGATGATTAATGGCGTTAATGAGGTTAGCGTTAAGTGTAGAGATGCATTCATCAAGTGATGAAGCGGTGAGGGATGACCAGTCACATGCGCTAAGAAAGTCCCTTAGCTTCTCAGCGCTAATTCCTTTAAAGTTTCTGTAGGTGTATGTGTTAGGTACGTATCATGGAATCTGTACGTCGTGAGTGGCCGTGATAAGGTCGTGTCCATTGATGAAAGGTGAGTCTGTCTTCCAGTGTGACAGCAGGCGATCCTGCTCGTCGATTATACACAAGTCAAGCCAGGTATCCGAACCCTGTTTATATAAATTGTATTATATTATAAACTGTATTATAAACCCCCTTAAGAAAGGGAATTTTCATCAATGAAGGCCTTGATAAACTTGGCATCTTCAGATGAAGAAAGCTGGTCAGAGTGGAAGTCTCCCATTATGACCTTCGTGGAGTAGCTGTGCATGTGGGTTGTTAGCTGGTCAATAAAATTAGAGCCTTGGAAGAATGGAGCGTGAGGAGGACAATACACAACCCCCACGACGATCGGAGAGATTCCCTTTGCCGGTACCTCGCAGAAGAGATATTCAGGCTTACCTGGCCTGCCAGATCATTCACCATCAGATGATGAAATAACGCTAGCTGTCAGTGATTTATGTATGTAGAGGGCCACACCTCATCCGTTTCTGTTTCTGTCCCGTCTGTAGAGTAGGTAGTCATCCAGTGAAGGGATGGACGTAACCTTGTCGCTCAACCAGGTCTCGGTAACAGCTATTACGTGAAATGGAGAGCGAGTGGATAAGAAAAGCCTGATCATCTCAATGTGACCCGTAAGCGAGTTCGCATTGAAATAACAGACTCGTAGACATTCGGACAGAGATACCTTAGAACCGGATGAAGATATGGCAGATGAGCTTGATGGTGAATGTGGTAAAATGATGTGCTTGTGTTGTAGCCTCAGTGTTGAACGATGCGGCAGCAAGTGGAAACCGGGCTAAAAAAGCTCAGCGTCGGTGTTGATGACCGTAGCACGCTCGCTGTCGTTGTTGCAGCGCATGTAGAGTCTCCCATCTCTGATGAATGTACGGTAACCCTGCCTCTTCTTGGACTCCAGCCTGGCCCTCGAACGCAGCTTGTGGACGTCAGAGGGGAGCAGCTCGTTGATGTTTACGAGCCCTTGATGGTCAGGGCTCAGAGCTTTAGCTTCCTCCAGCAAGGTGACGTCCAACTCGCTGGTGTGCAGCTTGCGTTTCCGAGCTTTGGCGATGACAATCGAGCGTGCAAGCGCGCTTGAAGATAAGGTGACGGCTAATGGTGGCAGTCTGCCGTCACCCCTGGCAGAGCTGTTGGTTGCATCAAGCCTCCCCATGGTCCTGACTGATGCTATGTCCCTTCTGAGGACTGTGGGGTCAAGCGCGCTCACGACTGAGAAAGCGAGGAGATGCAGCGAGGTTTCACGGGTGTAGTGCAGGTCCGTGACATCAACCACACTGTTAGAGGTCTGCTCCTGTCGCCTTCTGACCTCTGCCAGTTCACTGCCCAGGCTGCAAATCTCCGCAGCGCTGGGCACAGTGCTGCTGCTGTCCTGCTGCATTGTCGGGCTCCTCGATAAGAGATTTTGAATTTGTGCCTGCAGCTCGGTGATGGTGGTCTCAGCATTTTGTATGCGGGCTTTGAGCGCAGGCAGCTCAACCAGGGCCTTGAGTCGCCTTTCAATTGGGCCCAAACGCTGCTCAATTTTGGAGATCCTCTCCGACACGATGTTCTGTGTCTTGAGGACCTCCGTTTGAGCATTGCGAATGTCGTCAAGGGCACTGCGAATGTCCCTCAAGGCAGCCTCAACGGACGGCAGTAGTAAGTAAGCCGGTATGGGGAGACATAACAAATGACGTCATCACTGGCGCATCTTTATCTTATCATGTAAACAAGTCATAAAGATAAGGTGTCATGTTTCTAAACAGGTAATTAAGATAAGGGTATCATGTTTATACACGTGTAATTAAGATAAAGATATCATGTTTACATAAACAAAGAAGATATCTTTACCACAATAATAAACAATGACGGTACTTTACAAGTAATAAAGATAAGATAAGGTATCATGTTTATAAACAGTTAATTAAGATAAGGATATCTTGTTTATACGTGTGTAATTAAGATATCATGTTTACATAAACAAAGAAGTTATCTTTACCGCAATAATAATCCATGATGATACTTTTTTTATTATGAAAACAGGTAATAAAGATAAGGTATCGCCAACGTCTTAAGCATTTATCTTGTAAACAATTAAGATAAATATGGATTGTTACTGACGTCATGTACACCTCTTATGACGTCATAAGATAATGAGATTTTTATGTATAGTTTGTAGTACATTTATAGAAATATTGTGGTCCTAAAAAGGACCGATTTTAATTGATAAATAAAAGTCTTAGAATAAGACTTTATTGTTGCTATCCCCGATCAGTGTTGTTGTGTCCTTAATATTTGGAATCTTTATTTGCTTCCTTGTCAGGACAATAACTCCTGTACCCTTCTTTTTTCGGTAATGATCCAGTATTGGAAGAATATTGAGGTAGATACTTTTGGAATCCAGAAGCCGGTTTATATGTCACTTCCTCTCGACCTGAACCTTCTTTCTTCTTCTTCTCCATATTGTGTTTGTCTATATTACGATTATGACTCGTCAAGTGTACGCGAAGCAATGAGAACATACTTATGCACAGTTGATATTTATAGAGAGTCGTAAGGAGTGGCAGTAGGGTGGGAGGTTTAGATGATGTCACAAAAAGTGAATATTTTAATATTTTCTGGTTTATTACAAGATAGGAAGATATGTACAAAGTGTAATGACAAAAAATAGCATGTATATTTATACTTTAATTATGACAGTATAAATGTCTTTATATCTATCAAACAATTGAAAAGCAGCTATTTCACATAAGATTATATTTAAAATTATTTCCTCAATAGTATCTTTAAACTTGTCGTGAATTATAATTTTAATATTTTCAGTGTATAAAGTATAATATTGTTGAAACATCTCGTACGTCTTTAGTATAGAATTAGGATCTTTCTCAAACCATCGTTTTTAATACAGTCAATTATAAACTTCTTAATATGAGAAACAATTTCATTCACTTTATCAACACACTCTTCAAGTTTACTCATACGTTCGTCAATACACTGTGAGACAATTTTTAACCCGTCAAAAGTGACTTGCTGCATGCATATCGATGGTTGATGATAAGCTGTTTTTTGTTTCTTTGCTCGTGGTGGTTGATGACGTAGATTCTCACCATTAGTAACAGTAGCGGCAGCAGCAGCAGCACCACCACCACCAGTGTAGTCATTGAAATGGGAAGCACTAACTGTATCATCGTTTTCTTCGTCAATCAAAAGATTTGGAAAGATGGATGTTCCGACAGGTCTTTCTTCTATCAATATGGATTTGGTATTGTATGAAGAAGTAAACATCAGATCATGATTCTCCATGTACACCTTCGTTGGTCGAGCGTATTCACTTTGGAATCTGTACGCATCTTGCAAATAGCAATTTATAAGATCAAAGCAATTCTTAAAGACCTTCCAGCGAGATGGATCAAATTTGACGGATTTAAAACATGTTGTAGACGTTGAGAGTTTCTCCACTGGTCGATAGCTTCCCTGGTAACTTTCTAAGCCAAGAGTAACGCGTTTGACTTATTAATGGCGTAGGACGTGGAGAGCAGCATATTTGGCAGAACGTTCTGCACACGAGATGGAGCACTGACACTTGATTGGGCCATGGTACGAAAAACAAGAGGCACAATATACAGAGTTACACTTAGCAAACGATCTCTCAAACTTTCACGAATGAACTGATGGAGCTCCTCACTCTTCAAGCTCTTTTATACATTTTACCCCCCACTACCTCAAAGTAAAATGATCGAATGCAGTGGGGAGAGATTTTCTACTACTACTACAACCGTCAGTTTTATCAGCTTCTCTTTCTCTTACAGATAAAGATTGAAATGGAATATAAAACTAAACAGTAAATATCACCGGATGTTAGTATTATAACCGTTAATAAATGCCGATGTATATGTACTTAGAACTATACAGCGAGGTGTGATGCAACAGGAAAAAATATATCATAGTACTACAGTATGGAATTAAAGGAATGAGTAAGGCTCTATAAATGAAAACATTTTTTATATTATGAAAGATTACACTTTATTCATATTTTTTACTACATGATATCTGACAATTATTATTATTATTACTTTACATACATTCTCGAAGTACATGTTTGATTACAAAATCCTGAGCCGCGCGAGGCTTCACTTCCAAACCTCCTAACTTTCGAGCGTACACGATGATTATTATTTCGTAACAGCTTTTTATAGAACGATACAACTACGGCATCATTTTTTCGTGAATCTCGCAAGAACTTATGACAAAACGCGCGTAAGTTAGGTAGCCTAACCATATGGTAAAGGAACATAACACAATACTGGCCACACACCTGTGAATCAAAACTTTGCAACATTTTTTTATTCCACTGATACCGCTTGCAATTTCTTTTGAGTCGTTTAAGATGATGTTGGGACATTGGTGGTAGTCCGTAACTATCAAAGTATGTAGATAGCAATCCAATGTGTTCCTTTCTTCGTGTGATCATCTGTATTAGCTATGATAGCCGCGGGGTATTCCAAAACGTTCGGAATTCTATCCGCAGCATACACGCCAACTGTCTTGACGGTTAACGGGTCAAGAGTTTTTAGTAATTCTTGTATATTCATTCTATTATTATTATTTCAGTAATGATCGACTACGTCCTCTTCGTGTGTCGCGTAAATAGACGATGAAGTAGCTGTACGTACCCGCGAGTTTAGTTTGCAGTACAATGCATCACTCAATTTCTGTGCAGAATCTTGCGTTATACCTTCAGCTATAGAGTGTAACCACTTTCATAGCACATATGCATGATTGAGAGCACAATCGCGACTGGAGTTTATACCTTGAATGCCATGATTGAAACACATGAAGTTACCTGAATAATTTATTTTCAATTCGTCAAAATTCGGGACATACATTTCTTCAACGTTCACAACTTCTCGACACATTACAGTCTCCAGGAATCTCCAATTGTCATGACCGCGTGTAAAAATACGTATAGCCACTTTGGCTATTTGTTGTAAATGATACTGTAGTTGTTCAATGGTGATATCACCTTCATGCCAACGAATTCCATGAAAATGATTAGAGATGTAGTCGTTAGTTCTTTTAAGTCCAGTTGCAAGTTCTTCAAATCTATGGGGTTCCTTAACTATCCAATGTTGGACGATTCTGTGCTCTAAACCAAGTACACAAACTTCTTTAGGTGTAAACTTGTTGTTACGGTCTCTCAAACCCTGAATATTGATAACGTAATCCATGATACCATAAAAAATTGACACAGTCGATCCAAACTCGCTCACTTCTCAAACGTCACTGAGAGTATGACGTTTAGCTTTTTTGCTCATCTATAGCATAGAAGCGCTGCTGTTGCTTCTTTCCCCATCCCTCTTCTCAGTCTCCACCTTCTCCTCTTACTTTTCCATCGCTTTAACGGTATTATGCATTAAAATCCGTTATTATTTGCCTACTTGAATCTATTTCCATGACATTGTCGTATTCGGCGTAAATTATACAATTGATTGTAAATTCAAGTGCTCTTTCAAATTTTACCTCTACACGAACACTACCGTGATTGATTAAATTCCAATGAGAAACTGAATTTGCTGATAAATCAGGCGTTAGATCAAAAGCAAATAATGTATATCCTTCATCGTACTCCGATCGTGAGATAATTAATGCTTCGTTTAGAAAATGAATTCCAGTCCCAGAATATAATGTATGAAACGAGTCGATAAATAATTGACTTTCACTCGTAAATCGAGGCTGGAATGGTTTGCTGGGAATCTGGACACCATCCACATAAAGAGAAATATAGTTTATATTAAAATGTTGGAAATTAAATGGATTAAACTTTCTATTTCCATTGAATGCCTTGTTATCCACAAATCCAATGATTATTCTTTTGGGTATTTGACCGAGAATAACGTTGTCCAGTGTATCGCCAAGAATACCTCTATGCATTGTAAATGCCTTCACCTCCACACGATTGATTGGGTATTTTGCAGTGGCTTTTGTAAGTACATTAGCATGAGCTAGTATAACATCTGGACTTATTTTAACTCGACGCACAATCAGTGAAGCTTCCTTAATGCGTATAGTTAATTTATCATCATCTGTAAAATCCATCAAACAAAAAACATCCTTACTCCTAACCAATCGTAATCGCAGTTCAACACCATTTAACAGAAATTTATTTTGATTAAAAACATCGCAATGCAAATGACCGAGTAAATCGACAGTTTTACCATTCTGGGTAAAATACTGACGGTTACACTGACCAATATTTGCATTTACATCAGTACGCTTGGTATTGGGAGGCGCTGCCCATTTTCCAGGGGTATCCGCATACCAGAGTCCACTCGTGAGATGTGATTCCATACTACTCATTTGAATAATTTAACAGTGTATTCGATGTAAGCTCGGTAAGGATAAGCATTGTTTGGTGATGAAACCAATTTTTGATTAAAGAAAACGTCTATTTGGTTAAATAGCGAATGTAACGTGTTATTTATTGATGCTACCTTCGGATATTCTGTAGCTTTAGCTGCTTCTGTTATTTCAACATTTGGCTCTATCTGCATACGAATGCTTAGCATTGTGTGTGCAAGATCGAGATAATCACTACCAGCTGGAACGACGAATTCCAACGGTCCATCGTCTGTTAGCGAAGAAACTGGTTTATAATGTATAAATTGAGAGCTTTCCACCGGTCTGTGTAGGTGGTAATGTAAATAAATCCAATTCTGATTTCATGCATTCGCATGAGTTTGAGTGTAGAAAAGCCATATTAAATAATATCTATGTAGATAAAAAAATATCGCTCACACTGCGTTGTTTTCTCTTCTTCCTTGGTTTATTCTTACCCACTTTCTTTTTCGTAGATTTGCGAACACTGACACGGCTCTTCTTCTTCTTCTTTACACGCGTATCTTATATCCTGATCCCTTCATCATAGCGGCAATTTTATCAGCGGCTTTATGCTTAAGATTTTTACCGGACTCACGCATGCGCATATTTACAGCTTGTTCAAAATTGCTTCCGTGATTTCCCACATCATCTAGTACATGCATTCCTGCTCTGATAGCTTCTTTTCCAACTTTAGCACCACTCGTAATGTAAGGTAAAACTCTTCGAAATAATCCACTCAAAAAGCTGCCGATTCCACCATGACCTCGCTGATAAGTTGAACCTGCAAACACTCGACGTACTCCTTCTCCACCATCACCACCACCGATTTGATCGGCATAGTATTCTGCGTAGTAAGCCATTTTTTTCTCAGAGAATGCGCTTGAAATGTAGTGTTACGGACAATGTCCCATACTCGAATGGTATATGATTCCCATTTTCATCTCTTATATCTATTATTATATTCTGAAATGTGTTATTTAACAAAGGTAGATAAATTCCCGGTGCAAATTGTTTGACCACTCTCGCACCAAATTTATATTTTGAATTATCGATTGTTACTATGCGCAAAAGGGATGCTTGAACGTCACCGACTGTGTACGGAATACAAATATCTGAGTAAACGAAAAATTGATCAGCTATCGCTCTTGCCAAACAACCAGGTCTGTTTCCTACCAATGTTGCATTTTTTTTCGACTCTACAGATGGAATCATGGGTATAAATTCCTGATTTCTATATTTTTCATTCTCAAAGCCAAATATTCGTTTGACCTTTTCGCTCAAGCTGAAATAATGAGTTTCCTTACATTCACACTTTTTATGTAAATTGTAATAACCACTTTTTTTCTTTGCCTGTTCAATACGTAAGTGAGATTCAGGTATATTGTTTATAGCTTCTGTGAGATTCTTGAGATTCTCGTAACCACCTGGTGGAAATATGGCATCGTTGTGTTTGTCGTTTGTCCAATCCGGTAAATATTCAGATATGTCTCTCTTTCTTGCAACTGCTATTCTACGTGCGTTAACAAACTTTATATTACATTCGTGTTTCTGAATATGCATCATCGTGCATGGTATGTTGATTTCCGTGAGAGCAACACTCCACTTACCATGCAGACGTACTTCGTGCGATAAGTGCGTGGTGAAGCAAGATGTTGTATTTTCAGAAAAATATTTCATACTACTGTTACTCGGTAATATCAAATAAAATTCGTCCTCAGCCATGTTTAAAGTGTAACGATTTCGCTTGCTTTAATCCACGAATTAAATTTATCAGGATAGCCAAACCACTTTACAAAAACTTGTTTTTTAACACCACGTCCCCTACTCTTGATCACACGTTCCACTTTGAATTCCTTATTTTTTGACAAACGATCATCGCCAACTCGAGCTAGTTCTTCGGGATAAAAAAATCCGTCGATTATTTCACCTTCTAAATCAGTCAATTCATAGGTGAAGAGATTTTGACGACGTGAGACACGGGTAATCTTAAAGATCTCTTCACTGTAATTCTTTTCGTAACCTTTATCGAAGGTGCCTTTCAACCGACTGATGCGAACATGATCACCCACGCTGTATATATGTGCTCTAGACTTTTTTCTCTGACTAAGAGCTCTTTTTTCTAAATTTTTTCTTGCCACAACTGCATTACGAATATTTACAACTTCTTATTCAAACGTGCACTATAGCGTTGTGCGGCCGCGAATCTATGACCATTTTACGAGCGTGCTCCATATTTTAATTTCCAGAGACTCCAAATATTTTTGACACAAGTGCACCTATAATTGGTACAAGTAACATTGGCATGCTCCATATTTTAATTTCCAGAGACTCCAAATATTTTTGACACAAGTGCACCTATAATTGGTACAAGTAACATTGGTAAAAAGGCACCACCGTTTTGAATAAGGACGCGTTTCTTTTTTTTCCACTCTTTTTCACTGTTATTACTACTGGATTTATTTAATAATTTTCTCAAGACACTTTTATGTTTTTTTAACTTTGACTTGTGTGAGTTTTTTATTTAACGACTCCGCGCAATACATTTAACACGCACTCGCATATGCTTTTAATGAGTTTTGTATCAGCTACACGTAACAGTGCTAAGCGCTGTTGACTATCTGTATGACAAAGAGCATTCGATACTGCAACACACTTTTTTGTAAAATGCTTTGGTAGGCATCCACACCTTGTATCTTCTTCTTCTTCTTCTGCTTCAGTAGCAGCAGCAGCAGCACCACCACCACCTCCACGCTGTCTTCTACGCTATCTACGACTATCGGTTCTCGCAGACGCTCCTCTTCCTGCCATTGTTTCAATCAGACTGAAGCTTTAATCATAGAATCCTCTACTTTTATCGGAATTTCTTATTCTTCTTCGGTACATATGCGTAACTCAATTTATCATCGGGAAAAACAGAGGTACGGAAACGAAATTGATCCTCGGTCGACTGTTTCAAATCCAACAAAAGATAGCCATGAGAAGTTGACGTACTATCGAGATACGCTTCTTGTAAAAATTTTGGGTCTTCGGGATAGACTTGACGCGCTAGATATTGTATTTGCGAACGATCACGTGGATTTTAAAAAATAACGAGGTAATTTGCATTTAATGAGATATCGCGTTGACCAGCTCCTTTGCGAAACAGATTTTGTGTAATAAAAATCACACTTAAATTCTTATGATGACTTCCCTTTGTAAATAAATCGAGAATAATGTTATTCGAAGATTCTCTCATTAAATCATCGATAATTAATAATTTTTTCTTTTCATTGTCTTGAGAATAATCTGAAGGCTGAGGTAATCCCTCGTGAAATTCAACAATTTTTTTTCTACTCTCCCTACTTATGCCTCCTGGAAGAAAGTCTGTCTCATACGTAGACTGCCACTCGGCATAATAGAGTAATATCGGATCAAAAGTTACACTGCACATGAGTGGAAGATGTCGAAGAAACCTTTTGACAAAAACTGTTTTACCACATCCCGTGGGTCCGCTAATGATACACGTAAACGGATGTTTGAATCACATATCCATTTTGTCGAGTACTCACACACACACACGAGAGAGATTTTCCTTAAAATAAGCTTATGGCACGCGGACGGTCGGTGGCGGCGGCGGCGGCGCGGCGCGGCACACGTAAAAATAAGCTAATTTTACGTGTGCTGAATCACAAGCTGTTATTACCGCTGTTTAAGCTGATATTCGTGTCCAACAAGCTAAATAACAATGCGAGTAAGCTGAATTATGCGTTAAAACGAGCTAAATTTCCATAAGAAGCGTTCTCTTCGATGACAGAAGCTATACTGAGGATATAAAGCTGTATTAGGGATCTTTTAAATGGAAAAATAAGGAAAATATAAAAATTTATGTTTATTTTTATTTACAATAAATACACCCAAAAAGTTAATTATTCTTATATCCAAAAGGTAGAGACTTACGTGACGTAAGGTATCGTCGTTTTTTCAATACAACACAACATGTTTTCGATTCTTCACGCGTTACAACTTCATGCATTTTAGTTCTTCTAATAGCTTTGAATTTTAAGCGTATTTTACTACATTCATCATTCATTTTTTCAGATTCGTGATATTCGTTTGCAAAGGCATCGTTAATCAAATTCTTAATGCTATCAAAATTAATTTTTACACCGTTTGAGAAGTTTAATGAGATACCTTTTACTTTACAACATTCAATTTTATCATCTTTATTGGGTGTTACAGCTGTGTAAGCGTAAAACTTTGGTCCTCCCGAAACAAAATTACTTAAAGACGTATTTTCACCATAACCACAAAGTTCATCTGTCATATCACCTAGTTTAGAGCCAATAAAAGGTTTATACTCATCCGAAGCATCGTCATGCGAAACAAATATACAAGAATCTGTGTCATAATAAAGAACACGATCACCCAACCTTCTCAAGTAATTATATAGTTCTAAACGTGCTTGAGCAGTGGTGTAAGCCGCAATCACGACACTCGTATGCGGGACAGGAGTGACAGCCTCATCCTTGTATTGCCAATTCACGTACAGTATCTCATCATTAATTGCTAGTATATCATTAACATCTCTTTCCGGACAAGTAAGAAGTTTTAAAAGAGATTCACGTGATTTTACAACTTCAGTTTGTTTCAAATTACTCCGTTGTCCAAACTTACCCCAAAACGAATTTAAGCAGAGCTTAGCAACAGCTCGTAACCCTGAATTTTTTCGATATTATTTTTATCCAAAGTTATACCCTCATCGAGTCTATACTGTTCAATGTATTGTAATTTAGTTGCTTCATCAGTACACCATGAGGGCCATCCGCTAGCCTCTTGCTTGATTTTTAAGAAAGTATTTACGTATTCAGCAAAAAGACCTCCGCTACCATCAATTTGATTATATTGTGTCATCTCATATTGCCAAATAATATAAATTTTCGTAATACTGTAACCGAGTTCAACAGCTTTACGCAACTCATCAGCAACCCAGGTGCCCGTGAATTCACGCATTTTTGGGTCTTCGTGATTGCAGTCACACTGCTGCATTTCTTCGCAGCATGAGCGGCAAAGAGCAAAAAGAAGACGTCCATGCATTTTAATTGGTAAGAGTGGAATGTGCAGGTCGCGCGGTGGTAAGATACTACATTTAACTAATCCTTCAATATTGTTGAGATTATTGTTATTCCCCTGCGTTAATTCGTTGCAGTCTTCACCAATTAAAATTCGCGGATGTCCCACGGGAAATCGACCTCTTTCACACACGTACGGATAAAGAGAGCATATATCTGTATATTGAATTTTTTCGTTATTTCCGATCGTGTACTCAGTAAATATATTCTCCGTTCTACCTCCAAAAAAGCATCGCGCGGATTCAACGTTATACGACTCATAAGAGGATGCTGTGTTACATATTCGTAGATTTCGTGATTCTCTGCTTTTATCCGATCAAAAGTACATTCCCATATCTCTCGAACTTCGTAACCCAGGGCTTTTATTTTTTGAATTTTCCGAAAAGTATTCTCGTACGACTCATCCATAGTTCTGCCGTATGACATTATTTTATCTCGTCGTTTATTAAAGCAAATAGGGCAACCGTGTGTGTAACAGCCTTGATATTCAAAGACAATACCTTTATTTGCATTGTCATTTTCCGGAGATAAATAGCCATCTACACGAAACCCTTCTGGAAGCATAAATTCACGTGCTCTACCCGCGTGTATGATTTCCCGACCAATCTCACGTTCACGCTGTAACAGCCACTGTATTGACTTTTGCGAATGATTATCAGCGCGTCGATATCCACCTGTTGGAATGATACCGATAGTTTTTTTGCGTAAGAAATTTTTTCTATACACAATGGAGCATGCAGAAGCTATGGTCGTTGCCTCTGTAAACGGACAAGTATACCCGCACTTAATGAAAATTTTCCGAAAAGCCATGCATGCAAGTCTTAAAATTTCTACATCCATACGGCAATAATAGAGTATTTCACGTTGAAAATCAAACTCATAAGTATTTCGGTTCTCCTCATACCATACAATAAACTTTTCCCTCTCAGACGTCGACATGGCATTAGGCGCATAGAACGATGCTTTGGGTAAAGCCCCAACATAATTTTGATTATCTAAAGTATTGAATAGATGAGGAAAATATTCTTTTTTGCTAGCTGGCGGTAGAGAAAAGGTTTGTAGTAAAGCACTTAATTTCATGTGAAAATAGTTTAAGCTATCAATAAATTTTGTTCGCCCGCATTGAAGCATAATTATATTTTGTCCATTCAATCTTACGTTCGGTACTATTGAGGTATTTTCAACGATTTCTCTCAAAATAAATTGCGCATCAAACCCACGAGAGTTATGAGCAATACAAATTATTTGACCGAAGGTAGTTTTCTCGCGTACTGTCAAACCTATTAATTGTTTAACTGGATCATCGCGAAATATATGCTCTCTTACACCACACGTATGGCATAGTATATTTATATTTTCATCATCCATGCAATCATCGCAAACCTGTTGTACGACACATAGATTTGGAATGTGTATTTTATCTCTGTATATTCTACACACTTTATAATATCTATATTAGAATTACACGTTGGCGCACAAAAACACCTGTCACATTTGGCTGTGCATCTATGCTCATCTACGTATCTATAGCTTTTATTACAATGTTCGCAGAAAAAACGATTGCGTGCAGCACCGGTTAAATTTAATATTGTATCGAAATGACGCCTTCGCGCGTCGTACAAAAGATTTATAACGTCAAAAGAATTTGAATTTAACAGAGGTCTTCCATCGTAAAAGGGCGGTTCT
Organism: Nasonia oneida; assembly: GCA_037356405.1. NCBI lineage: Eukaryota > Metazoa > Arthropoda > Insecta > Hymenoptera > Pteromalidae > Nasonia > Nasonia oneida. The sequence continues at coordinate 566 of JAZHPH010000704.1, read as the reverse complement.
CCACTTCCAAAAGATAAACTATTGTATATTACAATAGCGATATTTTTTGCAACATAATACCGCTGATACGTCTCTATTTCTCGTATACCGCACCCGTTTGCAGGAATTACGACGTTTGCATTAATAGTAAGGAGATTTGCGCGCTCTTTTTGCATACCACGTCTGCTATCTCTGACAATATTCCAAGTATCAATGGCTTCGTTTGAAAAGAATTTTTTATACATCATATAAGCCTCCCCGACAATTAAAGCTCTTGGCAAGCATAAATTATCGTTATTTCTTATAGATACAACCGATCTCTGAGATAAGCTATCAACACTCATCCTCTTTCTACTTCCACCTCGGCCACCATTAGGTATATTAACAAGTGTTAATGTTAGAATAAAGCTCTTATCTATTTGAAAATCCTCATTACTCTGAGCTAATCCGCTTATTAAATTCCATAAATCATTGTAAAAAAAATTATTTACTAATCGTAAAGATAACCCACCCGGGCCTCGTGCAAAATTTAAACTTCTAACCAATCATGTCGTTTTCATTACATAATGAAATTATATAAGAATAAA